>SKCR01029471.1:0-145540 GCA_019454045.1 Zanthoxylum bungeanum | reverse complement strand
GGTAGCTCAGAGCAACTCATGATTAACCTTATCATGTCTAACAAAATTCGTTTACTCGGTTCGGACATACCATCAAAATGACGTATTCCGGGAGGAGTCCTAATTGAAAGAATACTATACTCTTTCAAGTATATAATTAACTTATTGCTTAAGTATTTTCCATTACGGTCTTACCGTGACGGTTTAATACTTTAGCAGATCTGTCTGTCTATTTCGTGTCGAAACTTTAAAAGTTTCCGATTTGTGTTCTTCAAAAGAAACACATAACCACAACGCGATGCCACATTCGTAAAGGTCACGAAATATTCATATCCACCTCTAGCCTAGCTAGACATGGGCCCACTTGCTTCACTATGAACTAGGGCTAACAGATCGGTGACATTTACATTTTTACCGAGTAAAGGTGTTTTAGGCACTTTGCCTAATAAACTAGATTCGTAGACTTTATTTGAATGGAATCAAAATAGTCCTAGTACCCACTCTTCAAAAGTGCGGATATACGAGTCTTGTTTAATTGTGTCCCAGACAACAATGCCACGATTAAGTTTCATCTGATCAAATCAGTTCGAGCTAATTGTTTGTCATGTTATATGTTTGAGATTTTATTTATATTCAAAATATAAATACTGTTATTCACATCTAATGTGTTTATCTCAATATCATATTTATAAAATAAAACACTTTAGTGTTCTAGAATATAAAGGTTCACCCGCATCGGGTTAAACACTGATATAGAGATAATGTTTCTAGTCAAACTAGTTACATTATAATAGTTTCCAAATTTAAGTACGTACCCGAAGGGTAGTTCCTAAACTTAGGTATCTACGGTTAAAACAGCGACTTTCATCTCGTTTCCAATTCATAGATTAAATCTCAATCTGAAGTCAATATCCTGCTCATAGCAGATTCTGAACATCAGTACATAGTTATGTATCACACTAAGTATTTAAAATCCAATTTTAATACTAGTAGTGAACATATTTATGACAAACATATTTGAAGTCAGAGCCTTGCTCGTCTTCAGTTCCTTCATGTCTGCTTTTTCCAAATGGCAGTCACGCTTCCGCGATCCCGTTTGCCACAATTTAGGCAGACATTTTGGGATATGTCCTTTATCTTCCCAGAAGATTATAATGATTTTGCCTTTGCCCTTTTCAACACTCCAGAAGCCTTTGGCCAAGCCATGGCCTTCTAGAATATCGAAGTAAGGTGCGCCTTGCGCTACTTGCCTTATTGCAAACTTTGACTTTGTCTCCTTGAGAATAGTCATTAACTCTCCAAGAGTTTAGTATTGCAATTTAGTACTTCTAAAATCTAAGTATAGATTTATGAAGATCCTTCAATTTCTTTATCATACTTTAAGGATCTAACCCTTAGTTCTGACAAAGAAATTAAGGAGTCTACTGCGACAAGCTTAATGGATTAAGCACTAAAGTTATCATTGCATGAATCTTCCAAAGACCATGCTCTACTATTTGCTTAACTTCGGGCTTAGGCCTAATATGTTATTTTATTCAAAAAGTAACTTATTGGTTTCCAAGACCATCCTGAAATAATATTCCCAATTTGAAAAATTAGACCATTTAAATACATTTTCCCTAGGATTATGTTTTAAATGTCAATCTTTCAATTTTATCTTGATTCTAATAGTCCAACTATTTTATCAATGATTTAGGTACTATTTATTATAATGATTATTATAGTCCAACTATTTAATCAACTATAATTTAATAGATTGAATACAGTCCAACTGTTTATTAAAACAACGATTTAAATATTAGTCCAACTAACATTTAATTTATATGACGAATGATATTTGTTTGAGCGCGTATGGCAAGTAATTAAATGAATATTGCAAATTTAATTCTTGCCTCCCACTATTTTTCGGCGAGCCTCTAACCCTCTGTCGAGTACTCGGGAAACCGTGTTTCCTAGTGGGCTAGGATCCCGTTAAATATCACACAATCTTGACTTTGGCCAACAAATTGTATGATAATTAACTAGGTAGATCTCTAAGATCAATTGGATCCAATCCAATTCCTAGATCCAGTAGGGGGACATCCAAGTCCGAAACATATATCTTATATATGCCAATATATCCAATATATTACCTAACCTTTTTCCTCTGAATCAACTAAGCCTTGGCTTTGGCACAACAAACTTAGTGATCCCAGTTAAGCGCGACCCATTGACCATGGAAAGCTTCGTAATCAATGTCGATGGACAAGAAATGGTCTTGACTTTGGCCAACAAACCACAACTTGGACAAGACACCAATATAGAACAAAGCCTTCGTGATTCAAACACATCCTCAACAGACAAAGGCCTTGACTTTGGCCAACAAGCCAATGCCAGTCTTGGATCTTGAGTAAGAATCACTCATGGAAGGAAAAACGCTTAATATTTTGCGAGGGTTTTTCGAGTGCAAATTGGCAACCTATTTATTATCTTTGTTAAGGTCTCATCATCATACACCCTTAAACATGCATTCTAAACACATAATAAAGTGCGTATAATAAAATAATAATGATATGCGGATGGATGCTTTACACATTGATCCTAGATCATATCTCTCCCTTTCCTCTCTCCCGCTAGCACAAGTATTTGCTTCTACCCGTTACACTATACTTCTAAAGAAACCTCATTTACATTAAGGGGAATAGGTGAGAAGAGAATACAAAGAATAAAGAGGTAATAAGGCTGGACACGCAGGTCCAATTAATAAATTCCAAATTTATTACAACAATTTCTAAAATTGCCCCACCCATCTAATGTCCATCTGATATACATTATTCATGCATCGCAACCATGTATTCACACAAGCATGTTATCAATCAATCTAATCCAATTAAATAATCTGATAATTAGTGATCATCCAATGTTCAAACAACGATTTGATTTTGCTCGAGTCAAACTCGTTTTGCGAATAAGTACTCAAAGTACGAATTCTTGAATTAAATTAAATTACAAAATTAAATCCAATTCAATTTGTATTTAATTTTAATTCGCCATTTAATTCCAAATTAAATACTACACTTTATTAATAAACATTTTATGACTTAAATTCCAAATTTAATCGTTACGGGTCTCAAAGCCCGATTAATATCAAATATTAATTTAATTAAAGTCCAGTGGGCTTTTAATTAATTTCTTTAAGGCGTGGGCTTCGGCAACCAAAGCCCAATCAAGGAATTACCTCATAGCCTAGAAATCAATTTAGGCCCAAATAAACTTTAAAGGGGTCCATTAGTAGTCGTATTTGGGCTTTATGGAAGCGGTTTTGGGCCCAATTGGATCCAACCAATTTGAGCCTAAACCTAACTTAGTACAACCAAGCCCAATAAGCCCAATTACAACATTCAAGCCCAATTTCCAAAATTAGCCCAATATAATTAAATTACAAAAACCCAATTTCACAATTTAATTACATAAAGTGTATAACACAATTAATTACCCAATTATCATTTCCAAAACACCAATTAGCCTAATTAATCATGCTCAATCACATCAATTAGTGTCCAACACATTTTGATCAAAAAATCAAACCCAAACATGCTATAATGCTCTCGGCAATGGGGTTAATTTTATGTCCGATTTGGTTCCAATCCAATTAAATCCAATTCAACATTAAATCAACATTCCCAACATGATTCTAACTCATCCATTGAATCAAAGAATCAAAATTCCAAGACATCAAAATAGGGCATCATTCTCGGCCAAGCTAAGATTTTGGGGAAAAAATGATCCAATCACAATTTCATGAAATTGATCCAATCAAACTTCAATTCAACATGTTTTAAGCATACTCAAACATCCAATTTAAATAAATCATGCTCAAAAACATTTTACCCAAATTTTAAGCCCTAATCAAATTTCATGCTTTTCAATCGCTCTGATACCATTGTTGGAGTTCTACGGCCCCGAGGATCGAATAAAAAACATAAAACACATGTGCGAATACAACGAGGGAGTTTCAGAATACTCACATCGATCGGTTGAGCGACGCGGCGACGAACAAAATTGATTTTCTGCCCACTGCAGCTCACGGCAGTGCACTGCAACTTGGTCCTCCATTTTCGGTTTTGGATCATCATCCAAGCTCCAAGCTTTGTCATGGTGATTCCAAGCTCATGGGTGGACTTCCCTATCACCTTCGCATGTCTCTCGGAGTGCTAGCTCTTGATGTTTTTGCCACAAAACACCACACTTTGGCTTCCCCTAACTCACGGCAGTGAGCAAACCAGAAGAGAAAAAGGCAGCCCCTTGGGCGTGTGAGAAGAGAGAAGGAGGAGAGAGTTGTGTGTGTTTTTGGTTTCCAAAACCTTATTCCAAAAATCAAGACCAAAAGTTGTATATGGCTTTCAAAAGTCAACAAGATTTGGAGCCAAAATTTGGTAATTAATGCACACAACCACCTCCATCAACATCTATCACTATTCACATCAATCAAGTGACAAATTGTCACATCACTCAAAGTGACATGTGATTTGACGCTTGATGTGACTAATGATTTGATGCTAGATTTGACTTGCGTGCCGCACTCGAATTCGAAATGCGAATGCGCTCGCAAACAATCCTGGGCTCGGGTTCGCTAATTCCAAATTAACGAATTTTCCGTTGCGACGTAATTAATTAATTATGCCTAGCAAAATCACTATTCACGTCGCTAACGAATTAATTCTAAATTAACTCGTTCGCCCGAATTAAAATCTAATTTTAATTCCGCGTCGAAATCCAATTTCGTATAATATATCGAATATATTAATTTAATCGATTAATTCCAAATTAATCGTTATCTCTCTTTAAATGATATTTTATCCCAGATAAAATATCTCCGCAATTAATCCCAGATTAATTTTCTCTCTCATGATTAATTAATCCCAGATTAATAAAGTGCGAGTCATACGTCATCGGTGAATCTTCGGGAAGCGACACATGAGATCCCCGGATATGTTGGCAGTAAATCGGGTCGTCGGACTATCCGAACACGTAAGTACCTAGTACTACGTTTGTGCCGATTTACAAGACAAGGTGTGGCTTCTAGCAAAGCGCCATGCCTACCCAATTCTCCAGAAACATGCTTAGAGGAATAAGCGGATCTATCTATATCAGACGTAGTATTGCGTATTTCGATCCAGTATCGGATGATCACATGCAAGGCCTGGGGCTGGTACAGTGTCTGCCCCGTACGAAGCATATATCGGATCACTAGCAACTAGTCTCTTTATTATCGGATAATCATGACCAAGTCATATTATCCCGATGGTTGCAACCTTTAGAGAACCAGTTATGTATCCCTGCGCGATCATCATCTCCATATATGACTGGAGTGATACTTCCGTCTTGACATCGCACCCAACACACTACGATTCTCAATATACCCAGCAGAGGCGTACACAGAACCGGTTAAAGCCCTGGACGACCAAAACCAAAGTATATTGATTGTCGCAAGTATTAGCGGTGCAAGTCTCAAGTTAAGACCAAATACACCTACCCTGATTTCGGACTTCCATAGACACATAGTCATACTACCAATGGAATTCCGAGTGGGTCTATCCAGAGCGAAGCTGTTTCCCGTACCATCGGTAAAACACAACCTCCTATTACACTTGCATGAGTATCCTATACCCAAATATATGAGAACTATGTCGTTGTGCCCTCACAACGCGCACAAGTGTAATACTAGTCTTTTACGTATTTATCGATGTCCAATCTCGATAATACTCTGACTAGGGATATTTAATGATTTATCCTTCGTGGATTGATACTGTCTCATATCATTCTCAATCCAGGAACAAATCATAAGGACCTCCTATCATTTATATATCTTGGTGATCTAATCACAAATGATAAGAGATCAATCTCCTTTGTCACATAGTTAATTTGTACAACAACACCATGATCTGTACAAATAGTGACGCCATGGGTCATAATTGTCCAACAAGAGGGGCATCCAGAGAAGACATTGCTTCTTTATAGCTTTGAGGCTCATTCTCTAATAAGTATGTTAGAAAATCGAGACCAAACGACTTAGACGTTCTAGCTCTTTTGCTACGTCTAGGTTCGATTGTCTCAACGTTTGCACGTTGTTCTGATTCTTGGTCAACCTGATCACTGTATTTACAATACAATCGTTCTTTTGAGAGACTATGTTCTTTGCCTTTCCTTACAAGGAAACGTCTCTTCAAAAAATGTGCATTCCTTGACTCAATTATCATACTCGGATTGATGTCAGGAATCTCAGACTTGTGTACCGAGAATCGATACGTACTACTGTTGCGAGCATATCCAATGAATATACAATCAACAGTTTTGGGTCCTATTCTAACCTTCTTAGGTTTAGGAACCATTACTTTGGCAAGACACCCCCACACTTTTAGGCATTTGTAGGAAGGTACGTGACATTTCCACAACTCATATGGTGTCTTGTCCAATCTTATGTGAGGAAGCTTGTTTAGAACGTAGTTTTCGGAAAGCAAGGCTTCCCCCCACAAGTTCTGAGGTAAACCAGAACTTGTCAACATGGCGTTCATCATTTCCTTCAACGTTCGGTTTTTGCACTCAGCAATTCCGTTTTGTTGAGGAGAATAAGGAGCAGTGGTTTCGTGAATAATTCTGTGCATGGAACAATATTCACCGAATGGTGAAACATATTCACCACCTCTATCACTCCTGATTCTTTTGATTTTCTTGCCAAGTTGATTTTCAACTTCGTTCTTATAGTGTATAAAGCTCTCAATAGCTTCATCTTTGCTCCTCAGCAAATACACATAACAGAATCTTGTGCCATCATCGATAAAAGTGACAAAGTACTTTTTACTATCTCTTGTTTGCATAATATTCATGTCACACACGTCACTGTGTACAAGTTCTAAGGGTTCAGAACTGCGTTCTATGGAATGAAATGGTGTTCTATACATTTTTGCTTCAACATATGCCTCACACTTATGTTGGCTATCAATTACAAATTTAGGTATAAGGTCAATGTTAATTAATTTACGTATTGTATCATAATTAACATGTCCTAACCTCATATGCCATACATTTTGTGACTCAATAATATAAGCTGAAGTTTTAGCTTTATTAATAGCACGATTGACAATCATTACATTGAGTTTGAAAAGGCCCTTCGTGAGGTATCATTTTCCTATATACATATCATTCTTAGTCATTACAAAACTTGTCAGAAACAAATACAAGCTTAAAATCAGCCTTGCTGAGGAGAGAGCCCGAGACCAAGTTCTTCCGAATATCTGGAACATGCAATACATTCTTCAATGTAAGCTCTTTCCGGATGTCATCTTCAGAACCACTGTGCTTTGTCCAACCACTCTAGAGGTAGACGAGTTTCCCATTGTCAGATGATCGCTGCCATCGACCTTCTGATACAAGGAAAACATCTTGCTATCTGCACAGATATCTCAGATTCCCAACCAAGTTGGATTCAGTTACCACTCTGATGATAGTTCATCTCTGAGATCTCATCAGTCAGCTGCCCATCTTCAGTGACATGGGCCTCATTTTTCTTTTTCTTGCCCTTGTCCTGAGACTTCTTGTTTCTGCAGTCCTTTGACATATAACCGTCTTTCCACAGTTGTAGCACTTCTCCTTGAACTTCTTGTTCGCTTGGGAAGAACCAGCTCCACTGTTCTTTCTCTTCTTGCTACCCTTTACACCCTCAATGATGTTGCCCTTAGACTCCATAATCTTATAGCTGGCCTTCTCGGACATCATGTTGTCCTCCTCGATTCTCAATCAAACTCCAAGATCTTCAAGGCTCATCTGCTTCTTCTTATGTTTCAGATAGCTCCTGAAGCCCCTCCATGATGGAGGCAACTTTTCAATTATGGTGGCAAACCTGATACGTCTCACAGAGTTTCATACCTTCATCCAGTATTTCATGAATGATCAACTGCAGTTCACCCAACTGAGACATTACTGTTCTTGAATCTACCATCTTGTAGTCCAAGAACCTACCCATGACAAACTTTTTTTGTCCGGCATCCTCAGTTTTATATTTCTTGTCGAGAGATTCCCAGAGAACCTCCGCAGAAACCATGCCTTGGTACACATTGTACATGGTATTGTCAAGTCCACCCAAAAAGTAGTTATTGCACAAGAAGTCGCCAGACGATCATGTCTCTTCCCGCAGTTGCTTGGCTATTTCCGATTCACCCTCCACAAGATCCGGAGGATCTTTGAGGTATTTAGCCAACTGCAAAGTTGTCAGGTAGAACAGCATTTTGTTCTGCCACTGTTTAAAGTTTGCCCCACCAATTTCTCCTCTGGTTTTTCTCCATGAGAGGCCGGTACTGTGATGTTTCCGCTAGCCATATGTAACTGGAAAACCAACAGGGGTCAATTAGTCTACAAAAGATAATTTGCACAATGATCAACAAATGATCTTGTTCAAGTGATATACCAAGTTTCCACTTGTTGTTCTATTGGACAGAAGTACCAATAAACACAAGTCCTTGAATTCCGACCAAGGTTTCTTATGAAAAGTAGATAAGGAATATTCCTAGAGGACGAGGAGGGTCCGGAGTAACCACTTAAGTCTCTGACCACTTAGGCTCTTATCGCGTTTTTGACAGAATATCCTTAAACACTTTCTCAACAGAATCTCTTAGCAATTCAACTTTAATATTTCACTTTCAATTTCACAATACAATATCGATATGTGTAGATATATGTGTAAGTGTCAATCAAGATTGGATGGAATTACTTGTGTATGATTACACTTTAAATTCTCACCCAAATATACAACACACAATCAAATTTTCAACTTTATCACTATGTGTATGCTTGTGATAATTGAACACCCTAATAATAACTTAAATCTATACTACCAAGATTATTGTGTTTCGGTATATGATTTACTAAGTTAATATTATGAACACTTAAATTAATCTAAGTCTTTGCTGTTTATAACAATTCCAGGACTAATTCGTTAGTGTCGCGTTCGTATCTACGTTTGAACGAGACTGTCCAGTGTGTGTACGTTCGTGTTGCAGGGGGGAATCTATATATCACTTTTCCGGGGGGACCAAGAAAAATTGAAGGAGATATGGAGCCAGTGAGTGGAAACTGGTTCTTCGGGAACGCGTTTTGAACGAAGTGTTCCAGAGAGTTCACGTTCGTATAGCATTTTATAACGCATTCGAACAGAATGTTTCCAGAGAGTTCACGTTCGTATAGCGTTCAAGAACGCGTTCGAACGAAATAATTCCAGAGAGTTTGCGTTCGAGTTGCGTTTATGACGCGTTTGAACGAACTAAGTCAGAAGGTCTGCGTTCGATTTGCGTTTGGATACGCGTTCGAACATTTTTAGGCAGAAGGCTTGTGTTCGAGTTGCGTTTGAAGACGCGTTCGAACATTTTTACGAATTTTTCAGATTTTTACCTTCGCGTTCGTCGGGCGTTCGAACGCCCTACATATTTTTCATGCACAGACAGTATTTTCCCAGATAATTTTCTAACCTAACATGCGAATCACTATCTAACAACACTAAATTAATAAATTCTTAAGATTGTGGTAAGATTTGTGTCATTAAACAGTAGAATAACATGCAAACAAACAGATCACAACCAAGAATACTAACCAATCTATGCAAAACCCTAAAACTTGAAGTTTGAAGAAAACCTGGAAATTATAAGAACGAATACAAGTCGAGATCTCTCTGTCTTTAAGAACTTATTAGCCTCCGTCTCTGGTACTTACAGATTCGAAATGGCCAATGTTCTCCCCAGGATTCCTTGGATGCTTCTTGTTCAATGAGCACTCCTTAACAAGTGTTTGAATTAGGAAATTGGTGGAACTATCTCTCAAACAATGGAAAATGTGACTCTAAAATTCTGATGTTTCTTCTCCTTTTGAAATTGGACATAGTGCCTCTTTTATAAGGCATGAAAGGTTGCCAATAGAGCACCCCTTGGGTTGGGGTGCAACCCTTCAAAGGGTTGTACCCCTCCCATGTACCATTCACATCTAAAAGACATATTCATCATTTAAATAATATTAGAAGAATTTCCAACAAATTTAACTAAGGAAATCAAAGTTTCAAAGTTACTGTCACACTCTAACGATTATAAGGACAATTTTTTTTTTTTTTTTTTTTAAAAAAAAAGTTACTATAACTTATAATTTGACAAGCTTGACTGCTATAATTTGAAAGATTACTTTGAAGCTTAAACTTTTAAGTTAAGTCGTAACTCAATATAAAATTAGGATAGATGACCTAAAAGTATATTGTTTGAATTTTGTTAGACGCAAATTAAATTCATATAACAAAAAATATGTCACTTTTGCTTGACCCACATGACAAAACCAAATAATATTTACACAAACAAATATAACATAGACAACCTCTTCCCATGCTATTTTAATGAGTATTAAGGATGGATGGGATGCAAGGCCCAAAAAAAAAAAAGTTTTAAAAACTTTAACATTATCAAGTTTTGATGATTTTCTTTTTCTTTTTTTCTTTTTTTTTTTTTTTTTTTTTTTTTTTTTTTTTTTTGGTGGAAAAAAACTTTCCTACTAATGAAAGGAGTATTTTAATTGTCAAAAAACTCTAGGGGGAGATTATTTTTATACTCGGAAATTGATTTATATGTGAAAATATTCGAAAATTAAAAAAAAAATCAATTTTACATTCAAAACTTCAGTTTGTATACTAATTTGCATTATTATGTTCAATTTTACACCCAAGTTTTAGTCAATGTACTGATTTTATAGGTTGGCGATTTGGGTCAAGATTCGTTTATTCGTTCGATTCGATTAAAGCGAATACGAGTTTGAAAAAAATGAATTCGTTTAATAAATGAGTCAATTCTATTCGATTCGTTTGTTAAACGAATCAAATACGAATTTAAGCTCATTGATTCGTTTAAGATTCATTTTATTACTTTATTTATAAGTTATTGTTATTTTTCAATTAAGATACGAGAAATTATGGCTAATTACTATAGAAATATAATATTGTCGATATTTGGTGAGATATTTTTAGTAAATATATTAATTACATAGTTCATATGTATATATTTGTGAAGAATTAATGTAAATCAATTATGGTAAATTATGTTATTAAATAATATCATTACTAAATGAATATTCGTATTCGATTCGTTTAATAAATGAATCGAATATGAATCCTGATATTATGATTCGTTTAATAAACGAATCGAATACGAATCCATCACATTTTGATTCGATTCGTTTATGATTCGATACAAATTCGATTCGTTGATTCGTTTTGCAACTCCTATGATTTTATACCTTCAGTTAGTGACTGAAACTTTGGGTTTGAATTTGAAATTGTTAAAAAATTTCAAGTATTTTCATACATAAGTAAAAATAATAATTTTTTTTCTATAAAGATATTTGGGAGATTAAAAACTCTATTTTGTCTTTATTAGAAGCTGTTCAAATTTTAGGCTTTTGGGAATATAAGATGTAAAGCATTTCAAAAATATAAATTCTCTGTAATACTCTTATGGTGCATTTACGTACTCGTAATCAGAATGAGATGAATCGGAATGAAATAGAATCAGAATGAGTTAGAATGGGAATGGTAAATCGGAATCAGAATAAGTTGTTTACTTAACTGTAGAAATCAGAATCGAAATGAAGCAGTATTACCATTGATATATTTACTTTGTCCAGTAATCAGAATGAATTGTTAAAAAGTTTCAAAAATACATTAGTTATAATTATATATTAATTTATTTATTATTAATTTTTATGTATTAAATAACTCAATGTTAAATTATTCTTTTATTAAAATATTAAATATTATTTTATATTAATTATTGATTATTGATTAATAGTTTTTATTGATTATTTATTATTTAAGTATCAATTATTATTACTTATTAATTATTATTAATGTATTAAATTACTAAATATTAAAATATTCTTTTATTAAATTATTATTTTATTAAAATAGTAAATATTATTTTTTTATTAATTATTGATTAATTATTAATACATTTTATTTATTGTTTATAAATTAATATTAATTAATTATTTTAGGGATAATATTGTAATTTCTCCATCAATAATGGGAATGAGATTCTCATTCTCATGAGGTGGTGAGAATGAGATTCTTATTCACCATTTCCAAATATATGGGCCCCTCTCTCTCATTCACATTCCCATTTTTATTCAATTTTATAAAGTAAACAACCTTATTGGAAATGATTCATATTCCTCCATTCTCATTACCCTTAAGTAAACATACAATTATTTTATTTCATAAAATTATTTCATTCGTTTTATAATAATTTTCAAATTACTGTCACCGAAACATGTATAAATTTTGACAAGAGTAATGATATAAAAGCTAAATGAGAATTAAAAGAGGATCAAATCACTATCAAACAATATTATTTTTGATATTTTTTTATTTTATTTATCTTCAAATGAACGTTATTTTAATGATGATTTTATTTCAGCTTAGTCCTATTTCAATCTCTTTTATCATTTTCCTTTTTCACGTACTTTCAAAGCTCCCAATTCAAACAATCAAATCAAACATTTGAAATTGATTGTAGAATTTAAAGCATTAACTGATAGAGGGAAAAAAATGACATAAGACCAAGTATCCTCAAAAGACCACAAGTTACGTGACGTTCGAATGCAGGCTTTAAGGGATGGGCATGGACGCAGAAATTGGCTCTTTATTATCATTTTGAAATTCGTGTAAGTTTGAAATAAAATAAATAATTTCATTAGTAAATGCCACATTGTTTATTTGTCCACTTCCGCTTTAGGTTCTATTTAGCCCCCACGGATTTATTCTCTAGCAAATCATCCTTGAGAATGTTTTAGAAAATTTCTCAAGTAAATGGTGAAATGATTTGTATGAGATTTTTTATAATCAGTATCAAGGTACGTCTGATTTTCTAAATTAATATACAATATACTTATTGGTTCATGTATTAAATTACGTAATTTTTTTTTTTTTTTTTTTTTTTTGAAATCGTTGGAAACCCCGCCACCAAACCACCCATTCTGGGCCGCGCGCAGGCAGGGCCGGTCCTAAGTTTTTAGGTGCCCGGTGCGAAAGTTCAAAATGTGCCATTTTTTTATTACGAAAATATATATTTAAAAAAATTAATAATTAACTAGGGCTGGAACCTCAATTGAGAAAGAGCAATATCCACTAGGACCTACAACAAGAAAATAATCTGAAACCCAAAACATTAACTTACCTAACATCTTTCATTGATTTGTGAAAACTCATTCAGCAACCAATTGAATCATTTTTCACATAGAAGTGCTATGAAAAAAACATAATTTGAAGTAAAAAATGCATCAACCTAAACAGCAAACAATTCCTTACTTCTTTTAATTGGACAAATCTGACTGCAACTTCTGTATATAGTTCAAAGCCTCCGGAGACAAATCCCCAAAAACTTGAGGACTGTCTCAAATCATCAACACTGATCTCACCACCCTCATTCTCACTCTCTTCACAACCCTTGTCCAAAACCTCACCTTCTGCTGAAAAGTTCATTCTTTTAAAACCTCACCTTCTACAAATCCCCAAAAACAGATATATTAAAATTCCTCATCAGTGAAATCATGTACTCCGCATTCCACAACGTATACCTGCTCAAAAATTAAAATTAAAAAAAAAAATCAACTCAAAAATAAGATTTTGAAACCAATAAAGTCACTATTCATCCATCAAGAAATTATAGCAATTTCGAACACTTGAGAACTCAAAAGTGAAATGTTATGAAACCAAAAGCAGCGATCAAAAAATCTATTTAAAAAAAAAATCACAGAATGAAAAAGCTGATTCAGTAAATTAATCATGTTATCGGAATTAAATTAATACCCCGTGATGATGAAAGAGACGAGGAGAGAATGAAGAGGCTGTTTGGAAAGTCCAACGGTGATGGAAATTGATCGGATGGGAGCAGACCTAGCATTGAAGAAATGGTCTGCTTCATCGAATCCCTTGCAGAATCAGAAACTACCAAATTGATAATTTATTCCTTCTCGTGAATGCCAATATTAATAAAATTTCATTATTTTGGTGCCCTGATTTTGGTGCCCTTTTTACCTTTAATTATTTTGGGCCCTGGACAGTAGCCCTTGTGGCACTGTCTCAGGGCCGGGCCTGGGCGCAGGTAAAACCCCCGACTACCCCAGGCTCTTACAAGAAGTTGCACCCCCTGGATTCGAACCCAGAATTTCAAGGTGAGATTCTGGACCCTTCACCACCAAGCCACACCCCTTGGGGGCACCACGCGTAATTTCCTCAAACTAGTTCCCTCAAACCATGTATAATAATTATTTCTTTAGTGCAATATAAACATAATGACGTGTTAGCACTAATTAATAAAAAATAATAATATGTATAAATTAATTATAATTTATTTTATAATTTTATAATATATTAACATGTATGGCAAAATATTATTAGATTATTACATACACGGACGATTATGAGTTTTGGAGACTTTAAACGAGTTTTTAATTAGAAAAACTTAAATTCTTGATACTATTAATGATTATAACAAAAAAAAATTACCTTCAAAAATCAGCAACCCCTATTAGCTTAGCTTACACAAACAAATTTTGAGCAAAAATAACAAACAAAAAAACGAGAAGAGCTTTGTAGGACCTAAACGAACACATGTTTTCGATAAGAGAAAGTGTGGCTTTGGAATTGGAGAAATAAAAAAGAAAATGGTTCTTACATATAGAATATGAAAGGTTTAAAAGAAAGAATTTTTTTTAATGATTATTAATTTTTCTTTTATTTAAATTTTTTTAATTTTAATCTAAATTTAGAGTTCTAGCCGGTTACCTGTGTGAACCATCCTCAAGAATATCATTAATTACATAAGTAATATGATACCTTCATTATATTGTAAACGTAGTTGAGCAATTCTCATTCTCCACTCATTAAAGAAGTATTTTCCTAATCTAGATATATATATAATTTGAACATTTTTATGTCTCCTCCTCGCGTTACGTGACGACTTCATATTAAAATTATAAAATTAAATTAATAAATCTATTAAATAAAATCATAGTACAATAAAAATATATATTATAATATTGTAGACGCTGAATTTCGCATTCGGCCTACAATCGAGAATTTGTATGGTGGGGGGCTCTATCGATCCTGCAAAACAAATGTAAGTGAGCAAGGAGTAACTACCCACCGATGTGGTGGACACCGTAGGCACTTCAACGCTCAAGTCAGTGATGATGATGAAAAAAAAGAGGTAAGAACAAGGCTAAGGGTTACCTTGGTCTTCGTAGTTTGATTGCCGTGAGGGCATTAGACTTCAGTTTTAGGGAATGATGAGTGCTTTAAGAACTCGAGTGTGTGAGAGCCAAAGCTCGAGTTGTTGAATCAAAGCTTGAGTCATGAATGCTGAATCATGAGTGCCTCAATCCCTTGGACCCCTTCTCCTTTTATAGGTTGTGAAGTAGCATCTTAGTCGGCTTAGGATTCTTTAGAATAGTTGAATCCCAATCCTTTTTAAGAGAAGGTTGTGGAGTTGTGATTGAATTAGGAGTACCTAGATGTCTTAGGACTATGTGTAATCCCATTTGTATTTGAATTAGTCCAAATACTTAGTTCTTGTTGGAAAAATGATTAGTACTAGCAATGTCTACTGAGACACCGCATAACATGGTATGTGGTTCCTAGAAGCCTTTCAGATCGGATGGGCCTCTTACCTTTGTGGGTATACGGGCTCGTGGGCCCTTCATATGAGTCATGTGCAGACTCATCTTTTAATGACTAGAATTCGTGTGGATTGAGCTTCGGTGGCAGCCAATAACACCAATCATGTTTTGGTACAAGTCTGTTACGTGAGCCTGAGACATAATGAAATTTGGGTCTCTAGCCGAAATTTGGCCCGTACAATTTGTTCCTTACTCCCTAAGTCAATGAGTCATTGTCTTGGAGAGTATTCCACGAGTATGTCATATTGGGTTTGATTAAAGCATGTGAGCGTACCTGAACGTTGATGTTGCTTGGATAAGATAGGATCATATAATGTTTGACTGAACCAAATAAAGATATGAGATAATCCTCAGTCGACCGGATCTGAAGATGGTCTAGGAGAGTCTTCGATTGGCTGGACCAGATGAAGGCCATGAGCCAATCTGAACCGATAAAGGTCATGAAGAATGTATCATCGACTGAACCTGATGATGGTCAATGATAACCTCTAGTACACCAGACTTGCTGAGGGTCCGGGAAAGTCTTCAGTTGACTGGGCCAGATGAAGGTCTAGGAGCCGATTCGACTGTCAAAAGTCACGGGGAATATTTTCATCTACTGGACCGGTCAAAGGTCCAGGATAATCTCCAATCGATTAGACCTGCTAAGAGTCCGGGGGAGACTTTAACGTCGTCTGGACCAGAAGAATGTCCAGGTCTTCAACTTGACTCGACAAGAGTCATTTGGAATGTTCCTATAGACTGGACCTGATGAAGGTTCAAGATAATCTCCGGTTGACTGGACTTGAAAAGGTCCAAGAGAGTCTTCTATATCGTCTGAATAATATGAAGGTCCAAGTCTTCAACCTGACTCGATAAGAGTCACGGGGAATATTCCCATCGACTGGACCAAATGAAGGTCCAGGATAATCTCCAATCGACTAGACTTGAAGAAGGTCCAAAGGAGTCTTCTACGTCGTCTGGACCAAATGAAGGTCAAGGTCTTCAACCTGACACGACAAGGGTCATGAGAAATATTTCCGTCGACTGGAACAGATGAATGTCTATGATTATCTCTAATCGACTAGACCTAAAGAAGATCCGGGGGATAATTTTATGTCTTCTGGACCAGATGAAGGTCCAGGTCTTCAACCTAACTCGACAAGAGTCATGAGAAATATTCTCGACGACTAGACCAGATGAAGGTGTAGGATAATCTTCAGTCAACTGTACCTGAAGAAGGTCTATGGGTGTCTTCAATATTGTTTGGACCAGCTAAGAGTCCAGGTCTTCAACTTGACTCGACAAGAGTCATGGGGAATGTTCTCGTCGACTGGGCTAGATGAAGGTCCAGGATAATCTGTAGTCGACTGTACCTGAAGAAGGTCCAGGGGAGTGTTTAATATCGTTTGGACCAGATGAATGTCCATGTCTTCAACTTGACCTGCCATATGACTAACGTCGTCTGGACTCCAAATGACAAAAAAGATGACGCTGGTTTATCCCATTTTGTCGATTAGAACTGTCGAGTCGACTATAACCACCATAGCGTATGAAAGTGCCTGTGAGTCTGAAATTAAAAATATGGTCACTGATAAGGAAGGTTCATTTGCTTCATTCACAAAACTCTCTTATTTTAGCAAGTTAGAAGAGCTCTCCTAATTTTCTAAAGTATTTCTCATTCTCATTCTCTTGTTCTTTATTTACTTCAAAGTATTCTTAGGTAGATTTATATCGTTCTTGATCATTTAGATGATTTGATCTGCTAGGGTTTGGTAGCGTGGAGAATTGTGTTCTTGGTATTAGGGTTGTTTAATCTCCGAGACATAGAAATTTAGAAGATTTCGTTATTTGTAGGCTTGAATACACTATCGTGTGAAGTAATGTCGAGTGAAAATTCTTTGAGTTTGAATGATACCCTTATAGAGATGTATGTCAGATCCTCTGATAGAACATCTAGGTCTCTCAGTGAGTCGGCTGGGGAAGAAGTCGGTTTTGAATATTCGCATGAATATTTAGGTGAGGCTAGGATTCTGACAATAGCCGAACTGCCTCTATGAGTGCCTAAGGATGTAAGATTACTTAGGACCTTACCTGCAATAGGGGAAATGAGTGGGACCCGGAGCACCAGTTAACCAAAAAATATATTGGACATGAGTCCTGCCAGTCGGGTGATCGAAAATAGATGAGGGAAATGAGACTGAGGTATAGGTTCTCAGAGTCAGTTGATATCAAGTTAGCTATGTCGAGTGAGAGAATCAACTATAAAATACCCGGGTGGACAAGGTTCTATGAACACCCCTTCGCTGATGGGTTGAGGTTCCCTATGTTTAAGTTAGTCTGGGAGGTTTTGGACCACTACGAGCTGACTCATTCACAGTTGATGCCCAATACATGGAGGACTTTATTGTCGATTGAATGTATGTTATTTGAATTAGGGATTAACTTTGGAGTGAGAGACTTACTATACGCCTATTATCTGAAAGAGCACTTGACAGAGAAGGGGAGATACCATCTGTATCTTCGCCAGAAGAATGAGCATCTAATGTTGGGGCTCACGACCAATGATAGAGGGGATTGGCAAAATTTTACTTCTTTGTGACGGGGAGAGTGTGTTTGGGTCGGTTGGAGCTGGCGGAATCCTCGACCATTAGAGTGCGTCGAGTGAGTGTTTTACTTCATTGTTCTTATTAATTATTTCTTTTTGACTATGACTCATTTCTTTTCAATTTGCAGGTCTACTCCGTAATCGAGCATTCGACACCACCAGCCGAATCGTCTCAAATACTAAGTTTATTCTCAGCTTGCTCGCTCTGGAAATGTATTGAAGGTCGGCTCTGGAAGAGAAAAGACTGGGACTAATTCACCGTGGAAGGAAGTTTTTGACTCAGAAGGTACCCATTTGGCCTTTAGTAAGCTAATTTTGGCCGTAGTGGTGGGCATTTGGGCATGTCGACTGTTATTCGGGATGCTCATAATTTTAGTGCCACTAACACACAAAGAAAATTTATGTACAATCGAAATTATGTCCGGCCGCTTCAAGCTATCGTCATTCGAAGAAATTAAAGCCAGGAGGAAGAACAAGAAAGCCAGAGAAAAGGTCGAGGTCCATGAACCCAAAGGAGTAGCTTCAGTTGTGGTTCCCTCTGTTCTACCAAGGTAGTCGATTGAGATGACCATAGTGTCTAAGAAGCGGAAGGTTGTTTTCGAGCCAGAAGATGACTTGGAGAATGTCATCATTAAAATCATTCATAGGTTCACTGCCGTTTCCGACCATTCCAATCTCTCGAAGTTTGTCAAAAGGCTTTTAATTGAAGAAGACGAGCATCGGCTGGCCGAGCTAGGCCACTGGAGTCGATCAAGAAAGCTGTGGCCCTGAACTACTAGGTAAGGACTTTTAGAGTTGTTGTCTCCATTGCTATCTCCATTCTTGTTTATCGAGTGGGAGTTAACTAAGTTAATTTTCAAGCTCTCAAATGTTATCTGTTCATCCAAGAATATATAGAATCGAGCCAGAGACGAGTAAAAAATTTGGAGAAATCTGACACGACTGTGAGGAAGTAGAACGCTGAGTTGAAAGCGGCGCTTGAGGCTTCTGAGAAAAGGGCGAAGAAGGCCGAGAAGAAGATCGAGTCGACTCGGGCAACATTGAAGCTGGAGTGGGATGTGTCTAAGGCAAAAAAAAATACCTTTCAGGAAAGAGTGGCATTCATTAGGAATGAGAGGATGAGCTGGTGGAGCGACTGGAGGGATTCGCCTATGATGCCATGTTGACTGAGATGAGCCAACTTATGAAGCAATTCCTAGCGGGGGAGTACAAAGCTTGGACTTCTAAGAAGTGGATTAAAGAGCATGCCAGATTTGAGGCCGGGCTCCTGACACACTCATAAAATGGTTCTTTACTCCCAAGTATAAGAGTGTCGAAGTAATAAAATAACTCGGTAAGTCTGGGGTCGATCCACAAAGAATAGATTTAGTAAAATAACATAATAATTTGAGTGAAAATAAAAAGATTGAGTTGTTTGAAGTGATTGGAAATTTTTAAATTGGACTGCAACAATAAAAATAAAATACCGGGGTTAAGGGATCCACTTTTAATATTTCAAATTTAGAAATCTCATTTTTTATAATATATAAATTGTCATTATTACCCAATTAATTTATTTCATGAATTAATTATGCCAAAACATATAAAACCAGCCATAAAGGCGGTGATAACATTTGTCTATAACAAGACTAGTTAGGTACTCAATTATGCCAAATAAATAAAAGCAACCATATAGGCGGTAACAAAGTTTGTCAATAATAATCCATATTTAAATTAAATATTAATTATTAAATTATAATTTATATATTATAATATAAGTGAGATTAATCTATATTTTCATATTAAAAGTTTCACCCTTTACCCCATCATGATGAATTAGCTACTAATGATTTGAATAAAAACACACATAATTTTAATACTGAAAGAAAAAGAAATTACAAGAAAGCTTTAAAAAAAAATAAAACATACAAGAGCTAGAACTTCACAAATTTTCAGAGAAAACTATGGAATCCGGACTGATTTTCTAAGGTGTTGAACACCTCTATTTATAGTAGAGGGCTCAACACCCTTAATGCAATTTGCAAATTACAAAATTGGTGGGAATTGACATTCCACTGAAAGGTGGATGTCATTTCCCACCTTTCATATATATATATTTTTAATTTTTTTTTTTTCATTTTTCCTTCTTGTTTTTTGTCTTTAATAATTACATATAATAACACTTTAGATGTTTCATCAATTTCACCTTGAAAACATCATAATTAGAAAATCTTGTAAAACAAAGTTGTAGATCTTTGCGTCTTCTTTCATCTGGAACTGGAATCACCTAAATCCGATATCGGAGTAACACGTTATGGCCAAAATACGGAAATTACGCAGAGTTGTAATTTCTGAATTTGTACATTGTTAGAACGCCCTTTCAAGTTTTTGGCCTCCAAAATTCAAATGTCATGTCCATTTTTCTAGTTATGCATCCAAAGTATTATTTCACATACATGAGAAATAAAAAATCACAATAAACATAGATATAATTATTATTTAACAAATATGCTAAATTAAGGGGATTAATGAAACTACAAGTGTAAAATGATTAATTATTTTTTTAATAAATGTGTACTTTTTAGTGTTCATCACACCACCCAACCAGCTTATTATTAGTCCCTTGTAAATTTAAGCGAAAACTTAAAAAAAATATTCTTATCCAAGTTCATAATTGTTTTCTTTCTTTATAAATAATCAAATAAGTAAATTCTCATGTACTTTTTACCATTCTTCCATACACATAAAACAATGCATCAATCAATTCATTGTGCCCACAATATTCATAGGTCTAGTTGAAAATAGAGTAATATTTTTATCCTAAAGTTATATCAGAATTTATACCTTTTGGTAATGATAATTTATTTATATACAAAAATAGTTTTTTTTTAAAAAATAAAATAAAATACATATTCAATCCTTGTAACGAGCTTTGGGCAAGTGACTCCGAAACCAGTTGGCTTTAGGGCATTGGGTGTTATGACACCCCTACGAACTTAATTGCTCGGATATCAGATATTAGAAAGAAGAAGTATCTGATTTTCTTAAGCGTTCTCTTTAACCCATGTAACGAGCTTTGGGCCAGCGACTCTCAGACCAGTTGGTCTTAGGACACTAACTGTTAAAATACCCATAGAGACTTAATTGCTCGAGTTAGAGAGGTTACAAAATCAAACTTATTCACATATTTTTTTACAAACTCAAGTTCTACCATTTTACGTGAACAATCACTGCTTGTTGAGGCAAGATGTCTCGTTACTAAGTAAAAGCTTGATTATTATTACTATCATTTTTAAACTAACTCAAACTTTATCGTTTTACGCGAACAATCACTGCTTGCTGAGGTAAGATGTTCAGTTACTAAGTAAAAGTATGGATAGTTTTTTTTTTTTTATAAATAAAAACATAAATTTCACTCCCTTTAGGTGCTACCTCTAACAAACTAGATAATTGAATATTATAAATTTTCACTTACAACCCACGATCATTTGTTACCGTGTATGTTGATAATACCTATCAAATGAGCATATGAAGATCAAATTTAATCAATATTATGGAGAATTCAAATATTTAAATGATTCAAAAGGAAAGAAACAAAAAAAAACTTGTTACGAATTACATTGAGATGTGTCTCAAGAGCGAAAACTCGTTACACTGTTCTGTCTGAACAACAATTCAACTTGGTTAGTAAAAAAATTGTTATTGGTTTGTTGTAATTTTTTTTTTTCTAAAACATAAAACAAAATTAAAATAAAAATAAATTTTTTTACATAAAATAACAACAAAGCAAAAACAACATAATTATTTTTTTTATATATAAAACAACACAAAAATGAAAAAAAAATTTGAAAGAAAAACACAACAATAAGACATAAAATAAAAACTATCCAGTTAACTATAAAACACAATAATAAGACATAAAATAAAAACTATCTAGTTAATTATCTCCTTCCCCCAACCAAATTGAGATATCGTACCCAATGTCTGAATAAGAAGAAGTAGAGTTTAGAAGACATCACCGGGTTAGTATGTAATTGACAATTGAATCTATGACTATTAAAAAGAAAAATTACATATTAAGATCCAAATCCACTCTACACTTCTTGGTTAATTAATTTATTAGCTTTTCTTATAGTTAAGACGATATCTTTTACCGATTTTGAAATGAACCCAAGTCTTTTGGCATCCTCAAGAAATAATAAAAGAAAATCGAAAAAGTGATCAACATTGAGTAGTGTTGGGTTCTCTAAGAACAACCTAGGATCTATTAAGCATAAAAGATGTGTGAATAAACAAAGTAAGATAGCGGAAAGTACTCACTTTGATCGGCTAGGTAGGATGTGTAGACAACAAAAATTTGCCTCCTTTGAAGTTTCTCCAAGCTCTCATTTGAATTGTATGTTGAGCTTCCAAGCTTGTTCTTTTTGAATTCCAAACTCCAGGGATGTTTCCCTATCACCTTAGTTGACCCTTTTGTGTGCTAGCACTTTAGATTTTTGAATGAACCCTAGGTTCACGCCCAAGTGGAGAGAAAATGGGTGATATTCACGCCCAAGAGAGAGAGAAGAAGATGAATGAAAAGTGAATTGTGTTATTGATTTTCCAAAAAACAAAAAACATATACCAAAACAAGATTTGGTAAAAAGTCTATCACCTTTTCAAAGTTGAGTGTTTGGTAAGTCATCACCAAATACCAAATTCCATCAACATAAAGTGATGAGAATGACATGTGATGTGGGCCCCACTTTGATTCAAAATCCGAGTGGGTCCGCAAACATATTCCGGGCTCGGGTTCATTAATTCCGAATTAACGAATTTTCTGTTGCGACTTAATTAAATCAAATTTAATTAACTAATAATGCCTAGCAAAAATTACTATTAAAGTCGCTCGCGAATTAATTCTAAATTAATTCGTTCGCCCGAATTAAAATCCAATTTAATTCCGTTATGAAATCTAATTTCATTTAATATATCAAATATATTATTTTAATCGATTAATTCCGAATTAATCGTTCTCTCTCTATTAATTGAATTTTATTCCAGATAAAATTCTCGCCGTAATTAATCCTAGATTAATTTTCTCTATCTTCTAATTAATCCCAGATTAATTATGTTCGAGTCATACGTCATCGGTGAATCTTCGGGAAGCGACCTATGAGATCCATGGATATGTTGGCAGTAAATCCGATCGTCGGACTATCCGAACACGTGCGTACCCCGTACCACATTTTTACCGATTTACAAGACATGGTTGGCTTCTAGCAAAGCACCGTGCCTACCCAATTTTCCAGAAATATTCTTTTAAGGAATATGTAATCTTTGTCAGGCGTAGTATACGTAGTATTGCATATTGCGATCCAGTATCAGATGTCACATGCTAGGCCTAGGGCTGGAATTGTGTCTGCCCCGTTCGAAGCATATATCGAATCTCTGGTAACTAGTCTCTATAATCGGATCATGACCTAGTCATATTATCCCGATGACTGCAGTACTTAAAAGTACTAGTTCCGTATCCTGCGTGATCATCATCTCCATATGACTGGAGTGATACTTCCATCTTAACATCACACCCAATACACTACGATTCTCAATATACCCAGAAGAGGCGTACACAGAACCTGTTAAAGCCCCGGACGACCAAAACCAAAGTATATTGATTGTCACAAGTATTAGTGATGCAAGTATCAGGTTAAGACCAAATACACCTACCCTGATTCGGATTCTCATAGACACATAGTCATACTACCAATGGGATTCCGAGGGGTCTATCCAGAGCGAAGCTGTTTCCGTACCATCGGTAAACAGAACCTCCTATTACACTTGCATGAGTATCCAATACCCAAATATATGAGAGCTATGCCGTTACGCTTCCATAACACGCACAAGTGTAATACTAGTCTATTCCGCATTATCGATGTCCAGTCTCGATAATACTACGACTAGGGATATTTAATGATTAACCTTACGTGGATTAATACTGTCTCATATCTTATTAATCCTCGGTACTAATCATATGGACTTTTATCATTTATATATCCCGGTAATCCAATTACAAATGATAAAAGAGCAATTTCCTTTGTCACATAGTTTATTTGTACAACAACACCATTTTCTGTACAAATAGTGATGCAATGGGCCATAATTGTCCAACAACACCGTTTTCGCTGAATGTTCAATTTCACCAATGATGCAACTGTGGAGATTTCTTCCAACGTGCCCTGCCCACCTGGTAAAGCAATAAAAGCGTCAGCATGATTAATCATTTCAGTAAGTCTTTCAGACATACCTGAGACAATGTATTCTTCTCTATTTGATTTTTTGATGAGGTTTTAGTCTGCCAAAGTTTTAGAATGATCCTTAAAATTTGACTGCCACCTTTTTGCACGGCCTTTGAAACACATCTCATCAATCCAAGATTGCCACCACCATATACTAAGTGCATTTTTCTTTCTGCTATAACTCTACCTAATTCTTTTGCAGCTTCAATAAATTATGGTTTAGTTTCAGAGCTAGTACTAAAAAACACACAGATATTAGTGACGTTGTCTTGAAGTTTTCTCCATTTTTGCTCTCTCTTATCTGGATGTGTTGAAGAGAGAAATGACGAGCTATATTTATAGATCTTGAAAAAAGGGTGAGTATTAAAAGCACTAGTACCTGTAAAATGACAATTGTTAGATGAACGGTAAAATAGATCGTGAAAAGTAAAAAAGTTTAGCTACTGTTGGAAAAATTAAAGTAAAGGAAATCAAAACAGTAAATTAAAAGAAAAAAATCAAAGTAATAAATTGAAACAATATGTACTGGTAGTTGTGATTGTGGCTCACATCTTCCTCTGATTTTACGTCCAATATTGGCTTGAACGCCCTCTATGAGTTAGAGGTATGCTTCCCATCCAATTTACTTATAAATCGGCAAACAGAGTCTTTTAAAGTCAGATTCCCGAGACTGTATTGTTGTATTTATTTTTGAAATTGTGTATGCAAATTGCGAATTACTCAATGAACATGTCCACTAAGATGCGTCTCAAGAGTCAGTGATATATCATCTAAAGACTCTTTACTCAAGCCATCTCTAATGAATTGAATTTTATCTTTGCGATTGTCAGACACCATTCCTAAAGAATGACAACGAGTGTTGCACGTCCAGCGTGCATATTTATAACAAACACCTAATTGTTTACCTATTCAGCTAGAAAAACTTTATCTCTTACCCGATGTTTTCTTTTAACAGGTGCACAAGTCTTTCAAAAATTTGACATAAGATGATATTTGTTGGATGACATCTAACAAAGGAATATTGACATTTACCTATTTGAATATCTCATAAATATATAGGGAATGGTTCAATTTATTTGTTTTCAATATTTGAGGAAATGGAGGTGTATGAGAAAAATTATTATCATCAACGATATGTAATGATTCATCAACCCATTCCTTACCATTTGAATATGATTTATTTTCATTTTTACAAGGTTCAAGAATAGGTCTATGGATGACCTTACCACTGCAAAGAGTAATAACAAATTTGACTTAGTCTATATGTTGACCACCAGAACTAACTTCATGAGGGTTTTGATGACTCTTGGTGTTTGGCTGTGGTTGTGCAGGAAACTTCCATTTTAATTAATGGTCAATGCAAATGTGATTTTGGAGAAAGTATCTTTCAGATCAATCAATGTTTGCACATTTTGGTTATTGATGGCTTCTTGTTTCTCAATGAATGCATACAAGGTATCCTTAAGGGTTCTCTCAGGCAGTGGGATATATGGTGCATAATTCAGGGAAATTTGGAAATTCTGGTGTACATCGGGAGGTTTTTGCAATGGTTGTGCTTGGTTATTATTCCTCCAATTGAAGTTTAGATGGTTTCTCCAACAAGAATTGTAGGTTTGGGAGTATGGGTTTGGATTTGGTCTCTTGAAGGTGTTTATGGAACTGACTTGGTAATGGAGACATCCATGAAGGGCTGGCAAGGTTGGGAAAACTTGTGTGACATGTTTATTTGAATTACATATTTGACATTTGACTTCTTGAATTGACTTGAGATGATCACCTTCCACATTTCTAATGCCTCAACTTTTTTAGCTAGAGATACATATTTAGCAGAAAGGTCATGGCCTTCCCTAAGGTTAAACATACCTTTAACTGAACACTATGGTTTTACAGGGGACTCATAAGTGCCAATTATGTCCCATTGTTGTACATTTTCTGCTATGTGTTCTAGGTAATCTAATACATCTTCAGGATTTTTATCAATAAACTCACCATTACACATCATTTCCACTACTTGTCTACCTTATGATGTTAAACCCTCGTAGAAGTAGGAAATCAACTTCCATGTTTCAAACCCGCAATGTGGACAAACATTCAACATTTCCTTAAATCTCTCCTAACATTGGTAAAGTGTTTCGCTCGACTTTTGTGTGAAAGTTGTGATTCTCCTCTTAAAGGAGTTTGTCTTGTGAGGGGGAAATAATTTTTTTTTTTAGAAATTGCTCTTATAAATCATCCAATGTTTTGATGGATCTTGACCTAAGGTTCTGTAGCCAAATTTTAGCTTTATCATTTAAAGAAAAATGAAAAAACTTGAGTCGAATTATATTCATGCTGCAATTTTGGTATGTGCAAGTGTTATATACCTCTTCAAATTTTGGTATATAGCCATGCTGCAATTTTAGCCATGCTGAGACTCATTTTCTTCATGATCAACTGGAATTTCTATTCGGACATGTGGATTTTCATTTTGGTTCTCGATTATTTTAACTAACAATGAAGGTGATATAAACTCTCTATTTAATCTACCGCTATATGATCGAGAAAAATGTCTCATGCAACCTAAATGTAGACTATTTGCTAAAATTTAAAAATACAAATACAATACTTACAAAAAGAAAAAAATAATAAACAAGTGAAAGAAATAAAAAAGTTAAAATAAATGACAAAATAATACAAATGTAGTGATTTAAAAAAAGATGAGATACATAAAATACAAACAAAAGAAATAAAAAATAAAAAATAAAAAAAAAAAAAAAGAAAAGAAAAAATTATAAGGATTTTAAATTATTATTCTATTTACTAAATTATATTATCCGGTAATGGCGCCAAAAACTTAACAAACTCACAAAATGGTTCTTTACTCCCAAGTATAAGAGTGTCGAAGTAATAAAATAACCCGATAAGTCCGAGGTCAGTCAACAGAGAATAGATTTAATAAAATAAAATAATAATTTCTGTGAAAATAAAAAGATTAAGTTGTTTGAAGTGATTGGAAAATTTTAATTAGACTACAACAATAAAATAAAATACTGGGGTTAGAGGATTCACTTTTAATATTTCAAATTTAGAAATCTCACTTTTTATAATATATAAATTATCATTATTACCCAATTAATTTATTTCGGGAATTAATTATGCCAAAACATATAAAACTAGCCATAAATATGGTGATAATATTTGTCTATAACAAGTCCAGTTAGGTACTCAATTATGCAAAAAAAAAAAAAAAAAAAACAGCCATATAGGCGGTAACAAAGTTTGTCAATAATTAATCCAGATTTAAATTAAATATTAGTCATTAAATTACAATTTATATATTATAATATAAGTGAGATTAATCTATATTCATATTAAAAGCTTCACCTTTTACCCTAGCAGGACGAATTAGCTACTTATTATTTGAATAAAAACACATATAATTTTATTAATGAAAGAAAAAGAAATTACAAGAAAGTTTTTAAAAAAATAAAACACACAAAAGCTAGAACTCCACAAAATTTTAGATAAAACTATGAAATCCGGCTGATTTTCTAAAGTGCTGAGCACTTCTATTTATAGTAGAGGGCTCAGCACCCTCCATGCAATTTGAAAATTACAACATTGGTGGGAATTGACATTCCACCGAAAGGTGGATGTCATTTCCACCTTTCATATATTTTTTTTATTTTTTTTTTAATTTTTTTTGTTTTTTTCTTCTTGTTTTTGTCTTTAATAATTATATATAATATATTTGAGATTTTTCATCAATTTCGACATTGAAAACCTCAAAATTAGAAAATCTTTTCAACAACAAAGTTGTAGATCTTTGCGTCTTCTTTCATCTGGAACTAGAATCATCTCAATCCAATATCGGAGTAAGTTATGGCCAAAATACAGAAATTACGCAGGGCTGAATTTTCTGAATTTGTGCACTGTTAGAACGCCCTTTCAAGTTTTTGGCTTCCAAAATCCAAATGTCATGTATATTTTTCTAGTTATGCATCCAAAGTATTATTTCACCTACATAAGAAATAAAAATCACAATAAACATAAATATAATTATTATTTAACAAAAGTGCTAAATTAAGGGGATTAATGAAATTACAATTGTAAAATGATTAATTTTTCTTTTAATAAATGTGTATTTTTTAGTGTTCATCAGTTCTATTTGTCGGATGAAGAGACAAAAGAGGATTAAGAGGTCCCTCGACCGAATGAAGAGAATGGCAAAGCTAAAGGGGAGAAGTCCATAGCTGAAGAGAAGTCGGTTACTCCTTAGGGCGCTGAAGTGAAGGTCATAGAGACTAGAGAAGTGCCTGATTGGACGAAAAAGGAAGCTACAACCTTAAAAGCTAATCCTTCTATTGGTATGATAGGTTATGAGTCCCGTACGTATCATATCAATCATCGTGCAACCAAACACAAAGCACACATAACAACCAATACATCACAAAGCACATAATCAAACAACACACATATACGGCTGGATTACACATACAATGATTGTACAAGACTCATTACCTATTTTAGAATAGGTATGAGATGAATTCCGTTCGAACGGATTCCTAACCAGCTTGACTTCTATACAACGAGAACATCAATCAATTAAACATACACACATATACACACATATCACGTGATACAAACTCATCACACGATTTCTCATACACAAGCATATACATGACAAATATTGCTTTATCATTCAGAATCGTCACAAACATACGTGTATATATATATATATCAAACATATGAATATACCCATTACTTCGAATTTCGATACCATGACCTTTGCAATCCTCACATTCTTTACTTATCGATCAACATTCACCACTCATATACGTATCATATCAATCACAAATGATTAGCCTTAGAAGCTTCATGCCATTGACACCCCTGCTCCTAAAGTCCTAGATGTTGAAGTCATCGAAAATTGATTTTTTCTTTTCTTTACTTAGTGTTTTGTACATAGGTCTATGAATTTGTCTAATTTAAAGTTTGTAATGAAAACTTCATGAAAGAATATGTCTCTTTTGGGTTTACTCATCTTCCTTATGCATGATCTTTTTTCTTGTGAACGTTCATTTGCAAAATAAATTTTGTCCAAAACTTGACAAATGGGTCTTTGTTCCCCTAGTTAGGGAGTAGTTACTGTTGAGTGGCTCGTCTCTGACTCATTGTTCGATGGGTCTAATCCCACTGTCGCTTGAGATTTACTGCATTCTAGCTATTTTTGGTTTGTGGCACGGGGCCTTCGGGCTGATGGTGGAATCCCCGATGCTGAGATGTTAAGCGCCTATGATCATTTTTGCTGAGCGGCCAGTTGAATAGACATGGTATATAGGGTGTTCACGTTTTGAAATCCATGAATGATCTGAAAATTATAGATTAAGAGAGATTTTTTTGCTATGTGACATACTCACAAAGTGATTCTTCACTCCAAAGTATAAGAGTGTCGAAGTAATAAAATAACTTGGTAAATCTGGGGTCGATCCACAAACAATAGATTTAGTAAAATAAAATAATAATTCGAGTGAAAAAGGCTGAATTGTTTGAAGTGATGGACAATTTTAAATTGGACTGCAACAATAAATTAGAATGTTGGGGTTATAGGATCCACTCTTGATATTTTAAATATAGAGAAATTCTTATTTTTATAATATGTAAATTGTCATTATTTCCTAGTTAATTTACTTCAGGAATTAATTTTGACAAAATAAATAAAACCAGCCATACGGTGATAACTTTTGTCTATAACAAGTCCAATTAGGTACTCAATTATGCCAAATATATAAAATCAGTTATAAAGCCGGTAATAAAGTTTGTCAATAATTACAAAGATGGTATCAGAGTATAGTTTAGAGAGTCAGTGACTGTAGTGGGCAGAGTGTTAGGGTCTTGTATATGTAGTGTGCCCGTGATACTAGTATGCAAGACACTACCTCTCCAGTATCTGATCCTCGAGTACGTCCTTAAGTTTTACAGTAAGGTTAGTAAGATTTTCAAAAATCATTCGAATATCATTACTTGTGGAAGAAACCATAATCCTTGTCCCAACAAAGAATCCTTCTGAAGTCATCTTAGTTTATCATCAGAAGTTCAAGATAAGTTATAACAACATATAGTAAGTGAAGGTAGTAAGCAGAAATGATTAGTTGCATTAACCCAAGAATTCGATAGATAAGGTACTGATCTACATAGATCATCATCTCTCAGCGATACCAGTCAAGGAAATAGTCCTGACAGAGTGTATGTCATATCTATCTTACATTAGTAATAAACTCTACTAAAGCATAGTGTACCAGAACAATGACATATTTATCCGTTGAGATATAAGATGATCGTCCCATCATTTGATGGTTACCCAAAAATGGACTAAGGAAAGAACCCGGTATAAAACGAGTTGGCAAATTTACAGTACTAGTAAGAACCCCCAAATCAGACCGATGCCAGTAAGAATCCATCTGAGTTTCAACAGTCAGACCCATAAGGATGGAGGACACTCATGAGTAACAAGAATACCAGTAAGGACAATAGGACATAATGGTTATATTTGTGACCTATAACAAGAGTAGAGATCTAGAAAGTAGCCAATAAGAATGAAGCACCACTAGCCTCGACATCACGACTTAGAGTCTAGAAATAGGATTTGGAAATAATAAAGAAGGGTACAAAAAGAGACAAGGGAGTTCAGTACGTTTAGTGACGTAGGTAATGTAGCTTGGAGATAGCAACGTAAATGGAGACCTCAAGAGAGAGTTGAGAAAAGTTATGAACCCTAAGATATAAGATAACTGCAATAAGTATTCTCAGATTCCCTATGAAATGTATATAGTCACTCCTCAACTTAGAGTCCAATAAGGATTTGGACAAGTAAAGAAGAATACCTACGGGACAGACAAATCAAGAAATAACGAGATAGCCGAGCCAAGAAGTTCAACTGAACATAGAAAAGAATCATAATATAATACTATTCTATACGAGATAGAGTGACTTGAACTTCACGGTATATCTAGCCAGATATAAAAGAAATAACACACCCTAACTTAGAACGGACAACCTTCAAGAAATTAAAAGGCTCAAAGGAGTAAAGAGCCAGAGTAAGAAACGCCGAGAATGACCCCTATGAGTTAGAGATGCGATTTATAAAGAGTCCTCATTATACTAGAATGGAAGGACTAGAAAGAGAATGACACCCGAACCTAAAGTATTAGTGGTGATACCCTAACCTGTCAAAGATGATGTAGAGCTTCCAGGGAAGTAATGACTTAAGAGGGTTAAGAAACTGAGATTTGTAGGAAGAATAATAGAGGTAGTACGGTAGGAGTTTGAAAGAGCATGACCTTTAAGAATGTTCTCAGTAAGAGGTAGTAAGACCAATAGTCGGAAACGAATCAAGAGTAAGGTCGATGGAGGAAATTCAGATAATTCATAGGAGAAGTACCTTAGTGTGGGAGCCAACACCAGATATGTAAACATGGGAGTCCTAGGCTTATAAATGAGCAGCACGTGCAACTGTAGCACGAGTAACTAGTGAGATCACCACAACCGAAAAGGCTTCAGGACCAATCCTCACCCTCTCACCCTCGTTATTTCTAGTGAGATCACAACAACATTAAAGATGGACCTCGATGTTCGCCTCAAGATACTTTCAGAAATAAGTGAACGCGTAGTTGAAGGAAACGAAACATAAAACCTTCAGATTTAGTACAAGAGCAGAATAGAATAGGAAAATATCTCTAAGTAAAATATTTAGAAAATAAGTTGTTTTGATGAAATGATGAAGAGAGAAAGTATTAGTCAAGGAATGACGGGAATACAAAAGAACCGGTGTCAGACATGACTGGGGACATGTAAAAGATAATATCCTTAGGATAGTGAGACATAGACCACATAAGTTCCAGGTATAGAATAGAGCAGGAAAGAAGACGAAAATGAAAACAAGTAAAATGTTTGGAGGTGGAACTGGAACTGTCGAGATAAGACGATAATAGAAAAAAGATACTAGATAAACAATGACAGAGGTGCGTAAGTGCTAAGATAGACTTTCGATGGTTACGTTCAGTAGTACTATGGAACAGTAAGCTTTCTCAGTGTCGAAATAAGACTTGAATTCCATCAGGTAGGAAACGTAAGGAAGGTAGCGAGTATAACCCATAACTTCCCATGCAATATACCTAACTAAGAAACAAGGTGAAGTACGACCTGAAACAGATTTTTTTGAGGTATAACATAGAGACAAAAAAAAACTAGGTACACGGATATTGTTGAGACGAGGACAACACATGATAGAATAAGACTATTGGAATAACTGAAAATAGGATATTCTTAAGTGCAATCAGGCAAAGAGAACAATCCAGTGTAAAGGATAGTTAACCAGATTCATAATAGCAACGAATTTAAATATACGAAAAAGTGTGACCACTAACCAGAACCGAGTCGCCAGTGTCGACGTTAGTAGTAAGCTAGAAGTACATGAAGAAATTGACCATGAGCTATGAGATCCTAAGCCCTATAGATAGGCATAGATAGGAGAACTTGAAGAACAAAGCTGTTAAGCAATTGAGGCTTAGTAAAGAGAGAAAAAGAGTCAAATAGAGAAATTGAGAGGAAGAATGCTAGAATCAAATCGAGTGTGTGAAACCAATGAAGTATCAAGTATGATCAGTTGCAATAGAGTCAAGGATTACCTTGCGTATAATTACCCCAGAGTTAAGATAGAACGTGAATGAACCTTGCTATAGGAGACACAAGTATCTTTAAGGACGTGGGAGCACTATCTACGAAGAATTCAGATGCATATTCAGTAAGGTCACATGACATCAGTACGATTTGGGTATGAACAGAATTTTTAATGATCAGATTGTAGATTAATGATTCAATTGGAGTAGTTGGGGTACGATCATATTAGCACTTGTGCATCAAATTCGGTCAAGACCTTCCAAGTTAAGTGTGTTGGGGTAAAAGAAATAATAACAAGATGAGTGATTTTCTAAGAAGTCCCAAGAAGTATTAAATCATTAAAGAAAAATAATGAGAAGAGGTGAAATATCGTCATAAGGTATCAAAGAGAAAAAGTAATTCACGTGGGCACCAGTTCGAAGGAAACCTAAGTTCAGACTATAAGAGATTGAGGACTTCTAGCACATCTCTTGGATGTCGTAAACTATAGAATGAGAGATAGATGAAATCATGTATAATAAGTTTCGTGAAGGATTTACACTTCTATATAGATAAGATATAGTATACGACCGTTGTTTCACATGAGAAATAAGGTTTCCGAATAGACTTCTAAAAGGATAAACTTTCAACTATAAGAATCGAATAGAGTATACCAAAATAAGAGATTCCAAAAGTCATAGTATTAAGTACTTGAGCAAAACAACAGAAAGAAGTTAAGAAAGATAAGAGTAATGTGTACACAAATTTCATCAATCCAAGAAAGGCCCGAGAGTTCAATCCAAAAAGGGATTCGAGGACGAATCCTATTTAAGGGGGGATAAATATAACACCCCGAAAATCCCGATGACTATTATGTTATAGATGACGTAAGACATAATATAAATTATGTTCAAGCATGTATGTACTTGTAAAATTGATTTGCGGACATTCGATAAATCCCTTGTAGTTTCGATACGAAATCTATTTTCTGTACCATTCCGAACAACTTTTAGAACTTAAGCCATAACATTTACATATGATCTCCGATTTTTATGAACTTTATATCTTCGGAAAGCTAGGATTGAGACCTACAACATCCACGTTGGACATGTTTTCAAATTCGAGCCAGAAGTAGGTCAACAATCACAATTTCCGTGACTACTATAGTGAAATTCGAGAATTAACTAGAAATGAGCGATGTGGAAAGTTTTAGACCACTCATTTGCAAACAAAAATCACTCATAAGTACTATAAATAGTAGGCACTATTCATCATCTTCTCTTCTCCCTTAAGTCACGATTTTAGCTCCAAAAAAAAACCTCAAAATTTCTTCTTTTCCCATGCCAAATGGTGGAGGAAATTTGATGAGTTCAAGCTCCCTTCATGCAAGTAAGCTTCTTTTTCTTCTCCTTTCCTTTAATATTGAGTTAATGACATAAATATTTTTCCCTCAAATTCACACATGGAAGAACCCTAGAATCCATTTCTTCACTTTAGCTTTGATTAAATGGCTAGCATGCATAATTATGCATTTCATGATAATATAAGAGTGGAATTATCATTATTTTATGAAATGCCTAAATTTTTCCCAACAAAAGACATCGACCAAATTATGCATGTAATATGGGGGTTATGTTCTTGGTTGTTTTGATATTGAATGGTTAAGGTTTATAAAGTTTGTGATGTATTGATATGATTTTAAGTTGTTTGGGAGTTGATAACTCAAGATTATAAAATAGAGTCTTTGTTCATTTAGATATGAGTATGTTGGGGGAGTATACTTAATGATTTCATGATTCTAGATAATGACCTATTTTGAGTGTAATAGGAAGTGCTTTTGTGAAGGTTATAAGGTGGGAGTATTGGAATAACGTTGAGTCAGTGACAATGAATGATTGGTGTTAAGCCCTGAAATTGGGCTAGCATCGAGACGCTCAACACCCAACATTGCGACGCTTAATGAGAAAAGACTCATTGCCTCCGGTCTCATCTGGTGGGTGTCGCGACGCGAAACAGTACATGCTCTCTTCCTTGGTAGCGAGTATAACCCATAAGTTCCCATGCAACTTGCTTGGGCATCGCGACGAGCCAGACTTGGCATCGCGACTCGAGACAAAAACAATTTCATATACTCTAAGGGTTTCGTATCATCTCATATACACGCATTATGACATGTCACCAGTATAATATATCATGTGGTGATTATATATTAGTTGAATTAAGAAACCTAGCCTAGTTCCGAAACATATTCCATGACTTATATTCTAATCAAGTTTATCAATTATAGATTATCACATGAACCATAATTTCCTTCGGTGACTAAAATAATGCCAGCCAGATTCCAAATTTGTGAGGGCATAATTTTCTTTCAAAGTTGATTTTTATTGATTTGTTTGAATTAAGACTTACTTTTGAGCTTAGGGCGTTAGCAAGATTACTTTCAATTGTGTTTTGAATGAGAACATTTTGAGAAATGTTTTAGAAAGAAATGATTTTCAAAGCTTGAGTTTTATGATTCTTAGAGGCATGGGAGAAAAACCCACCTCATAAGCAACTTGACACAGATATGGAATTGACATAATTAGATATCGTGTGCACACGCAGTTCAGGACTAGGGATGACAAGGGTAGCATAGATTCGCACCCCGGCTCCAGTTCCATGGCTTGAGGGACAGTAAGACGTAACGCCCCAAAACCACCAGATTATGTGTATGGGGGGACGACGAGACATAACTCCCCATGCGCCAGATATTCATATATAAATTTTTCAGATACATATTTCTCAGATACAGATTTTTCAGAAACAGATTTTTCAGAAATGGATTTCCAGAAACATAATTTTCAAAAAAGATAAGTTTTATGAAAGAGTTTTTAGAAAAGATTTTCCAAAATAGTTTTGGAGAAAGATTCGTGTTTTTAATTATGAAAGAGATTTCAGAAAGATTATTTTCTGGGAAGATTTTTGGTTTTTAGAACCATGAATTTTCAGAAAGAATCAACTGTCATTTTAAGTTGTCCACTCACTAGGTCGTTCAAACGATCTAACCCCCCAATCTCAGTTTCTTATTTTACAGGTTTACCCGGAGTACGAGCTCGAGAGGATGGATACTGATGAAAATCACTAGAGGGTCTGAGTCCACCAGATCGAGTCACAGTACAGTCGTAGTCAAGTAAAGTCATGTGTTGGATACATGTATAGTTGTGAGTGTGTGTGTAATAAGTCAAGATATCCATGAATATAGTTGTAAAGAGAAGTATTATTAAGAATACAGTTATGAGTTCCGAGTTTCATTTCATGTTTATGAGTTGGGCAATGGTCCATATGTATGAGTTTGTATTTTTAGATGAGTTTAGCAGTATTGCTCACAGTCCGAAAGTCAGAGGCTTAGGGGGATATGACGGCCTATTCCCTATCGGTAGCATCTCCTGGAGATGGATGTTACAAAGATGGTATCAGAGCATGGTCTAGGAAGTCAGTGACTGCAGTGGGCAGAGTGTTTGGGTCTTGTATACGTAATATGCCCGGGATACTAGCATGTGAGGCACTACCTCTATAGTATCTGATCCTCGAGTACGTCCTTAAGTTTAAATAAAGGTTAGTAAGATTTTCGAATATCATTCCTTGTGGAAGAAACCATAATCCTTGTCCCAACAGAGAATCCTTATGAATTCATCTTAGTTTATCATCAGAAGTTCAAGATAAGCTATAAGAACAGATAGTAAAGTTCTAAAAGTATTCCCCCAAAATATTAGAAAGAAAAAAACTATAAGAAAAGTAAGGAAAGATGCATAGATGCTTAAGCAACCAGAGGCAATAAGAGATAGAGATACAGAATAAGATAGATAAAAAAGTGCCAGAACCTATAGTATTAGAGAGAATAGAATAAACCTGAGTAAGAGTAAAAAATCAAGTAGACCTAAGTAAAGTTTCTTCCCTCCAAGTAATATTTATTTCCTTCTCAGAAAATTCTTTCAAACCGATCCAATAGCCTTCGAGTACCTCGCATAGATAGCCAATACCCCGAGTAACGAAGGATAAACAGAAATATAAAATAAGTAAGAAATCAGGATTGGACGTGGGAGTCCAATAGACAAGAGATCCAAAAAACCGATGTAGAGATTCTAGATCCCCGAACCCAGGCCTGCAGGGAATAAGTGAAGGTCTTAAGTAGAAATGATTAGTTGCCTTAACCTAAGAATCTGATAGATAAGGTTCTGATCTACCTAGATACTCATCTCCCAGCGATACCAGTCAAGGAAACGGTCCTAACAGATTCTATCTCATACCTACCTTACATGATTAATAGACTCTATCAGGGCATAGTGTACCAGAACAAGGACGCCGCCATTCGTTGAGATATAAGATGATCGTCCCATAATTTTCTAGCTTAGATAGTCATAACCGTAAGAAAGCTAACCTCGAGAAATGGTAACCCAGAAAGAGACTAATGAGGTTTCTAAGGATAGAAAAGAAAGAACCTGACATAAAACGAGTTGGCAAATTTGTAGTACTAGTAATAACCCATAGATCAGAACGATGCCAGTAAGAATCCGTCTGAGTTTAAAAAGACAAACCCACGAGGTTGGAGACACTCAGAAGTATCAAGAGAACCAATATAGAGAGTAGGACATAGTGATATAGCTGTGACCTATAGCAAGAGTAGAGATCTAGAAAGTAGCCAATAAGAATGAACCACCACTAAACTCGACATCACGGCTTAGAGTCAAGAGATAGGATTTGGAAATAATAAAGAAGGGTACGGAAAGGGACAAGAGAGTTCAGTACGTTTAGTGACATAGGTAATGTAGTTTAGAGACAACAACGTAAATGGAGACCTCAAGAGAGAATTGAGAAAAGATGCGAACCCTAAGATATAAGATAACATTAATAAGTATTCTCAGATCCTTATGTAATGCATTTAGTCACTCCTCAACTTAGAGTCCAATAAGGATTTGGACAAGTAAATAAGAATACCTACAGGACAGACAAATCAAGAAATAACGAGATAGCCGAGCCAAGAAGTTCAACTAAACCTAGAAAAGAATCATAAGATAGTAATATTCTGTACGATATAAAGTGAATTGAATTCATGGTACGTCTAGAAAGATCTAAAAGAAATAACCTTCAAGAAAGTAAAAGGCTCAAAGGAGTAAAGAGCCAGAATAAAAAACGCAGAGAACAACCCCCAGGAGTTAGAGATGCGATTTATAAAGAGCCCCCATTATACTAGAATGGAAGGACTAGTTAGAGAATAACACATGAACCAAATGTTTTTGTGGTGATACCATAACCTGTCAAAGATTATGTAGAGCTTCCAAGGAAGTAATGACTTAAGAAGGTTAAGAAATTGAGATTAGTAGGAAGAATAACAGAGGTAGTACGGTAGGAGTTTGAAATAGCATGACCCTTAAGGAGGTTCTCAGTAAGAAGTAGTAATACCAATAATCGAAAAGAAGTCAAGAGTAAGGTCGAATGAGGAAATTCGGATAGTTCATAGTAGAAATACCCTAGTGTGGGAGCCAACACAAGATATGTAAAAACGGGAATCCTAGGCTTATAGATGAGCAGCACGTGCAACTACAACACGGGTAACTAGTGATATCACCACAACAGGAAAGGCTTCAGGATGAATCCCCACCCTCCCAACCCTCGTTAGACAATAGCAGCAAAGATGGACCTCGATGTTCGCCTCAAGGTACTTCCAGAAACACGTAAATACGTAGTGGAAGGAAACCGAAACATAAAACCTTAATATTTAGTACAAGAGCATAATAGAAGGGGAAAATAACTCTAAGTAAAAGATTTAGAAAAGAAGTTATCTAGATGAAACGTTGAAGAGAGAAAGTATTAGTCAAGCAATGACGGGAATACAAAAGAACCAGTGTTAGACATAACTAGGGACATGTAAAAGACAATATCCTTCGGATAAGGAGACATAGACATAGACCATATAAGTTCCAGGTATATAATAGAGCGGGAAAGAAGACGAAAAGAACAGCAAGTAAAATGTTTGGTGGTGGAACTGTCGAGATAAGACGACAATAGAAAACGATACTAGATAAACAATACAGATATGCATTAGTGCTAAGAAACACTTTCGATGGTTAAGTTCAGTAGTACTACGGAACAACAAACTTTCTCAGCCTTGAAATAAGACTGGAATTCCATCAGATAGGAAACATAAGGAAAGTAGCGAGTATAACCCATAAGTTCCCATGCAATATACCTAGCTAATAAACAAGGCGAAGTACGACCTGCAATATTTTTTTTGAGGTATAACATAGGGCTAAAGAAACTAGCTACACATATATTGTTGAGACGAAGACAACACCTGACATAATAAGACTATAGGAATAACTGAAAATAGGATATTCTTAAGTGAAATAATGTAAAGAGAACAAGCCAGTGTAAAACATAGTTAACCAGATTCATAATCACAATGAATTTAAAGATACGAAAAAGTGTGAACACTAACCAGAAGCGAGTCCCAATGTCGACGTTAATAGTCAGCTAGAAGTACATGAAGAAATTGACCATGAGCTATGGGATCCTGAGCCTCACAGATAGGCAAAGATATGAGAACTTGAAGAACGCAGCTGTTAAACAATTGAAGCATAGTAAAGAGAGAAAGAAAGTCAAATAGAGAAATTAAGAGGAAGAATGCTAAGATCAAATTGAGCATGTCAAACCAATGAAGTATCAAGTACGATCAGTTGCAATAACGTCAAGGATTACCTTGCTTACAATTACCCCAGAGTTAAGATAAAACGTGAAAGATCCTAGCTATATGAGACACAAGTATCCTTAAAGACGTGGGAGCACTATCTATAAAAAATTCAGATGCATATTCAGTAAGGTCACATGACATTAGTACGATTTAGGTATGAATAGACTTCTTAGTGATTAGATTATAGATTAATGATTCAACTGGAGTAATTGTGGGTACGATTGTATTAGCACTTGTGCATCAAATTCGGTCAAGACCTTCCAAGTTAAGTATGCTGGGGTAAAAGAAATAATTACAAGATGAGTGACTGTCTGAGAAGTCATAGGAAGTATTAACTCATTAAAGAAAAAGAATGAGAAGATGTGAAATTCAATCATAGGGTATCAGACAGAAAAAATAATTCACGTGGGCACCAGTTCGAAGGAAACCTAAGTTCAGACTATAAGATATTGAGGACTTCTAGCACATATCTTAGATGTCGTAAAGTGTAGAATGAGAGATAGATGAATTCATGAATAATACGTTTCGTGAAGGATTTACACTTCTATGTAGACAAGATATAGTATACGTCCATTGTTTTCACATGAGAAAGAAGGTTTCCAAATAGACTTCCAAAGGGTTAAACTTTCAGCTATAAGAATCGAATAGAGTATACCAGAATATGAGATTCCCAGAAGTCATAGTATTAAGTGCTTGAGCAAAATAGCAGAAATGAATTTAAGAAAGATAAGAGTAGTGGGGACACATATGTCCTCAACCTGAGAAAGACATGAGAGTTCAATCCAAAAAGAGATTCGATGACGAATCATATTTAAGGGGGGGAGAGAAATGTAACATTCTGGAAATCCCGACGACTACTATATTATAGATGGAGTAAGACATAATATAAATTATGTTCAAGCATATATATACTGGTGAAATTACTTTGCGGACATTCGGTAAATTCCTTATAGTTCCGATACAAATGTATTTTCTGTACCACTCCGAATAGCCCTTTGTATTTGGGCCATAAAATTTTTTATACGATCTCTAATTTTTACGAACTGTATATCTTCGGAAAGATAAGACCGAGACCTACAATGATCGCGTTGGAAATTTTATCAAATTCGAACTAGAATTAGGTCAAAAATCACGATTTCTCTGACTACAATAGTGAAATTCGAGAATTAACTAGAAATGAGTGATGTGGCAAGTTTTAGACCACTCATTTTCCAACCAAATCACTCATAAGCACTATAAATAGTAGGAAATATTCATCATCTTCTCTTCTCCCTCAAGTCACAATTTTAGCTCCAAAAAATAACCTCAAAATTTTTTCTTTTCTCATGACAAATGGTGAAGGAAAATTGATGAGTTCAAGCTCCTCCATGCAAGTAAGCTTCTTTTTCTTCTCATTTCCTTTAATCTTGAGTTCATGGCATAAATCTTCTTCCTCCAAATTCGCACATGGAATAACCCTAAAATCTATTTCTTCACTTTAGCTTTGATTAAGTGGCTAACATGCATAATTATGTATTTCATGATAATATAAGAGTGGAATTAGAATTAGTTTATGAAATGCCCAAATTTTTCCCAACAAAGGACATTGGTCGAATTATGAATGTAATAGAGGGGTTGTGTTTTTTGTTGTTTTGATAATGAATGGTTATGGTTTATAATGTTGGTGATGTATTGATATGGGTTAAGTTGTTTGGGAGTTGATAACTCAAGATTATAAAATAGAGCCTTTGCTCATTTATATATGAGTATGTTGGGGGAGTATACTTGATGATTTGATGATACTAGATAATGGCCTATTTTGAGTGTAATGATAAATGCTTGTGTGAAGGTTATAGGGTGGGAGTATTGAAATAACTTTGAGGCAGTGACAATAGAGGATTGGTGTTAGGCCCTGAAATTGGGCTAGCGTCGCGACGCTCACCACCTAGCGTAGCGACACGTAATGAGCAGAGACTCTCTATCTCGGGTTTGATCTGGTAGGCCTCGCAACGCATAGCATCTGGCGTCGCGACACAAACAGAACATGTTTTCTGCTGGGTTTGCTTGCATATGCGTCGTGACGCGCCAGACTTGGCAGCGCATTGTGAGACAAACAATTTCATATACCATAAGGGTTTTGTACCATCTCATATATACGCATTATGACATGTAGCAAGCATAATATATCATGTGGTGATTATAGATTATTTGAATAAAGAAACCTAGCCTAGTTCCGAAATATATTCCACGGCTTATATTCTAATCAAGTTTATCAATTATAGATCATCGCATGAACCGTAATTTCCTTCGGTGAATAAAATAATGCCAGCCAAATTTCAAATCTGTGAGTGGATAGTTTTCTTTCAAAGTTGGTTTTTATTGATTTGTTTGAATTAGGACTTACTTTTGAGCACTTAGGGCTTTAGCCAAGATTACTTTCAATTGTGTTTTGAATGAGAACGTTTTGAGAAATGTTTTAGAAAGAAATGATTTTCAAAGATTGCGTTTTATGATTTTTGGAGGCATGGGGGAAAACCCACCACACAAATACAGAATTGACGGACACAAATATAGTGTCCACACGTAGTTCAGGACTAAGGATGACAGATGCCCATAGATCCTAGATTCTGAGTCAGAGGGGTAGCATATAACCGTACCACCGACTCTAATTTTGTAGCTTGGGGTTTGGCGAGACGTAACGCCCCAAGACCTCCAGATTATGTATATGGGGGGACATGATCTTGTTGGAGTTCTACGGTCCCAAAGATCGAATAACAAGCATAAAAACACATGTGAATACATCGAGGAAGTTGCAGAATACTTACATCGATCGGTTGAGCGTTGCGACGATGAACAAAAAACTTTCTGCCCTCTCCTCCAAGGCTCTACAGTGAGCAGTTTGGTGTCCTCCATTTTCGGCTTTGGGTGAGCTCCATCAAGCTCCAAGCTTTGTTAAATGATCCCAAGCTCACGGGTGGGTTTCCCCATCACATTCGCAAGACCCAAATGTGTGCTAGCACCTATGATTTTTGCCATAAAAATCATCAATTGCTTCTCCTTTATTCTCGGAAAACTGAACCAGAAAATAGAAGAAGAACAGCCCTTGTGGGCGTGAGAGAAGGAAGAGAAAATGAGAGAGAGATGTGTGTTGGTTTTCCAAAAATGTGTATTAGTTATTTGTTTTCAAAAAACAAATAAACATATACAATTTTCTTTTTCCAAAAAAGTCAAGCCATTAAGGCTCCAACCACTCACATCACTTCCCATCAATCAATGAATAGTGACTGGTGTCAATCACTGAAAGTGAAAGACATCTATCACTTGATTAACGAATGATGTGACGCTAGATGCGACTAGCGATTTGACACTTGATGTGACTTACGTGCCGTACTCGAATTCGAAATGCGAATGCACTCACAAACACTCCCGGGCTCGGGTTCGCTAATTCCAAATTAACGAATTTTCCGTTGCGACGTAATTAAATGATTATGCCTAGCGAAATCACTATTCACGTCGTTAACGAATTAATTCTAAATTAACTCGTTCGCCCGAATTAAAATCTAATTTCAATTCCGCGTCGAAATCCAATTTCGTATAATATATCGAATATATTATTTTATCGAATAATTCTAAATTAATCGTTATCTCTCTTTAATTAATATTTTATCCCAGATAAAATATCTCCACAATTAATCCCAAATTAATTTTTTCTCTCATCTAATTAATCCAAGATTAATAAAGTGTGAGTCATACGTCATCGGTGAATCTTCGGGAAGCGACCCATGAGATCCTCGGATATGTTGGCAGTAAATTCGGTCGTCGGACTATCCGAACACGTAAGTACCTAGTACTACGTTTTTACAGATTTACAAGACAAGGTTGGCTTCTAGCAAAGCGCCATGCCTACCCAATTCTCCAGAAACATGCTTACATGAATAAGCGATCTATATCAGGCGTAGTATATGTAGTATTGCGTATTTCGATCCAGTATCGGATGTCACGTGCTAGGCCTGGGGCTGGAATTGTGTCTGCCCCGTACGAAGCACATATCGGATCTCTGGTAACTAGTCTATATAATCGGATAATCATGACCTAGTCATATTATCCCGATAGCTCGAGCATATAAGAGAACCAGTTCTGTATCCTAAGTGACCATCATCTCCACTATGACTGGAGTGATACTTCCATCTCGACATCACACCCAACACACTACGATTCTCAATATATCTAGCAAAGGCTTACACAGAACATGTTAAAGCCCTAGACGACCAAAACCAAAGTATATTGATTGTTGCAAGTATTAGCGGTGCAAGTCTCAGGTTAAGACCAAATACACCTACCCTGATTTCGGACTTCCATAGACACATAGTTATACTACCAATGTAATTCCGATGGGGTCTATCCAGAGCGAAGCTGTTTCCCGTACCATTGGTAAAACAAAACCTCCTATTACACTTGCATGAATATCCTATACCCAAATATATGAGAACTATGCCGTTATGCCCTCATAACGCGCACAAGTGTAATACTAGTCTTTTACGTATTATCGATGTCCAATCTCGATAATACTCTGACTATGGATATTTATTGATTTATCCTTCGTGGACTGATACTGTCTCATATCATCTCAATCCATGAACAAATCATAAGGACCTCCTATCATTTATACATCTTGGTGATCTAATCACAAATGATAAGAGAGCAATCTCCTTTGTCACATAGTTAATTTGTACAACAACACCATGATCTGTACAAATAGTGACGCTATGGGTCATAATTGTCCAATAATCTCCCACTTGGCCTATAGCCAGTCACTCGAGTGTCTGACACCCGAACTATGTACGGTTGGCTTAAACTGCTGAGAAGGGCTTTCGTTAGCGGAATTGCATGATTATCATCTGATGCGATTTATACGATCATCACATCGCCACGATGTATGATCCGAACGAATCAGATGAATATCGAAGTATGTATCTGGATCATTGATGAGACCATTAATTCTTTAGGCTGTGATGTAGCCTAGCTCAGCTGCTAATAGAACTATATCTAATCTAATTAGATTTATTATCAACCCATATGGCTTCTATTGCTGCCTCAGCTGCAGCAATAACCCACATTTGTTGTTTATTCGGTAACAGTATCTTGCTTGGAAGATTTCCAACTCACTGTTCCGTTATTCAAACTGTACAATACCGTTTTTATCGGTTAGGAAACTTGTAGCAGTGATCCCAGTCACTTCAAGTTATCCTTCTCCATAGTTTAAGACAGCATCATTGGTTCTCTAAGAAACTAAAGTATGTTCTTAATATCAATCCAATGACTATCACATGGATTGGCCTGATTGTGAATCCATATGCTCAAAGCGTATGAGACACCAGGTCGCGTATATTTTTCAATGTACGATTTCTCGGAGAGTTTTCTCGAAAGCCAAGCTTTCGCCGATTGTTTTATGGGAATATCATTTCCAAGAAATGACATATATTATCATTTTTTATAGGACAGCCACTGTCAGTGCGCTCCCATTAACCTCCTTATATACACAAGAATCATTTACGTTTTGAATTAAATCATAAACTATTATGATTACATCAAAATGATAATTCCAAGAACCTAATGGTTGCTTCAATCCAAACATGGATCGAATAACCTGCAAACCTTGTTTGCTAGTTTTGGTACAACAAAACCGACAGGATGTTGTAAACATCCTCCAAAAGGTTTGCTTTTCAGGAAATCGATTTTCCCGTTCAGTTGTCATATTTCATAAATGAAACATGCAGCGTCAGCAAGCATTATCCAAATGGATATACGTGGCAACAGTTAAAAGATTTCGTCGTAATCGACACAATGTTGATAACGATACCTTTTCGCTACAAGCCTAGCTTAGTAAGTTGGTATGTTGCCTTCCATGTATGTCTTCCTAGAAGACTTATATAGTACCAGTAGGCATAATGCCTTGCGGTACAACAACTAGTATCCAAACGTAGTTGATATACATGGAATCCAATTCGGACATCATGGCACTTTGCCATAATGGGGAGTCGATACCTTGTATCACTTCCTCAAACGTAGTCAGTTGGTATACCTCAAAAGATTAACATATTTATTAGGTGAGATCAGAAACCCATACCTCAGGTTGTTTTCTGACTCTCTCCGACCTACGCAGTTCTTGTGTATTCGAAGATTACTGGTACAGTTTCATCCTTGATGAACTATTTGTGTTCCATTAAGGACTTGGTGCCTGGAATAGTATTACTCCGATTTTCATCGAGTTTTACTATCCTCCCACATACCACTGCATATAGGTATTCCTCTTAGGAAAACCGCATGGTGAGCAACAATAAAATTGTTCTCATGTGAGTTGTATAAGTACTATACTTTGGTATCCCTAGGATAACCTACAATTGGAACTTATCCAATTTGGGTTTTAGTTTGGTATCATCCAAACATATGCCTAGCATTCCAAATTATCAGGAATTTTAACCCGGTTTCTTCCTGTTCATATCTAATATGAATTCTGTCAAACAGATTTTTATGGAACCTTATTCAAAATAAGTTCTGCACTGTTTATACTTATCCGTTGAAGGAAATGGTAGCTCAAAGCGACTCATGATTAACCTTATCATGTCCAACAAAATTCGGTTACTCTGTTTGGACACATTGTCAGATTGACGTGTTCCGGGAGGAGTCCTCATTTGAAAGAATACTATACTCTTTCAAGTATTTGAGAAACTTATTGCTTAAGTATTTTCATTATGGTCTAACCGAGATGGTTTAATACTTTAGCCGATCTGTTTGTCTATTTTGTGTCGAAAACTGTAAAGTTTCCGATTTGTGTTTCAAAAGAGACACATAACCACAACGCGATGCCACATCCGTAAAGGTCACGAAATATTCATATCCACCTCTAGCCTAGCTAGACATGGGCCCACTTGCTGCACTATGAACTAGGGCTAACAGATCTGTGGCATTTACACTTTTACCAAGTAAATAGTGTTTTAGGCACTTTGCCCAATAAACTAGATTCGTAGACTTTATTTGAATGGAATCAAATTAGTCCTAGTACCCACTCTTCAAAAGTGCGGATATACGAGTCTTGTTTGATTGTGTCTTAGACAACAATGCCACAATTAAGTTTCATCTGATCAAATCAGTTCGAGCTATTTGTTTGTCATGTTCTATGTTTGAGATTTTATTTATATTCAAAATATAAATTCTGTTATTCACATCTAATGTGTTTATCTCAATATCATCTTTATATAATAAAACACTTTAGTGTTCTAGAATATAAAGGTAAATTCGCAACGAATTAAACACTGATATAAAGATAATGTCTCTAGTCAAACTAGTTACATTATAACAGTTTCCTAATTTAAGTACACACCCGAATGGTAGTTCTTAAATTAGGTATCTACGGTTAAAACAGCGACTTTCGTCCCGTTTTCAATTCGCAGATTAAATCTCAATCTGAAGTCAGTGTCCTGCTCATAGCAGATTCTGAACAACAATATATTTTTATGTACCACTCTAAGTATCTAAAATCCAATTTTAATACTAGTTGTGAACATAATATGACAAACATATTTGAAGTCGGAGCCTTGCACCGTCTTCAATTCCTTCATGTCTGCTTTGTCCAAACGGCAGTCACGCTTCCGCGATCCCGTTTGCCACAATTTAGGCAGACATTTTGGGATATGTCCTTTTATCTTCCCAGAAGATTATAATGATTTTGCCTTTACCCTTTTCACATTCCAGAAGCCTTTGGCCAAGCTTTGGCCTTTTCGAATATCGAAGTAAGGTGCGACTAGCGCTACTTGTCTTATTGCAAATTTTGACTTTGTCTCCTTGAGAATAGTCATTTACTCTCCAAGAGTTATTATTGCAATTTTAGTACTTCTAAAATCTGAGTATAGATTTATGAAGATCCTTCAATTTCAGTATCATACTTTAAGGATCTAATCCTTAGTTCTGATTAAGAAATTAAGGAGTCTAATTGGCAAGCTTAATGGATTAAGCACTAAGGCTATCATCACATAAATCTTCCAAAGATTATGCTCTACTATTTGCTTAACTCTGGGCTTAGGCCTAATATGTTATTTTATCAAATAAAGTAACTTATTAGTTTCCAGGACCATCCTGAAATTATTCCCAATTTTGAAAATTAAACCATTCAAATACATTTTCCCAGGATTATGTTTTAAATGCCAATCTTTCAATTTATCTTGATTCTAATAGTCCAACTATTTAATCAATGATTTAGGTACTATTCATTATAATGATGATTATAATCCAATTATATAATCAACTATAAATTTAATTAGTTTGAATACAGTCCAACTATTTGTTAAAACAACATTTTAAATATTAGTCCAACTAACATTTAATTTATTTGACGAATGATGTTTGTTTGAGCGCGTATGGCAAGTAATTAAACGAATATTGCAAATTTAATTCTTGCCTCCCACTAATTTTCGGCGAGCCTCTAACCCTCTGTCGAGTACTCGGGAAACTGTGTTTCCTAGTGGGCTAGGATCCCGTTAAATATCACACAATCTTGACTTTGGCCAACAAATTGTATGATAATTAACTAGATAGATCTCTAAGATCAATTGGATCCAATCCAATTCCTAGATCCAGTAGGAGGACGTCCAAGTCCGAAACATATATCTTATATATTGCAATATATCCAATATATTACCTAACCTTTTTCCTCTAAATCAACTAAGCCTTGGCTTGGCACAACAAACTTAGTGATCCCAGTTAAGCGTGACCCATTGACCATGGAAAGCTTCGTAATCAATGTCAATGGACAAGAAGTGGTCTTGACTTTGGCTAACAAACCACAACTTGGACAAGACACCAATAAGGAGCAAAGCCTTCGTGATTCAAAAACATCCTCCACGGACAAATGCCTTGACTTTGGCCAACAAACCAATGCCAGTCTTGGATCTTGAGTAAGAATCACTCAATGGAAGGAAAAACGCTTAATATTTTGTGAGGGTTTTTCGCGTGCAAATTGGCAACCAATTTATTATCTTTGTTAAGGTCTCATCATCATACACCCTTAAACAAGCAATCTAAACGCATAATAAAGCGCATATAAATAAATATAATAATGATATGCGGATGGATACTTAACACATTGATCCTAGATCAAATCTCTCATTTTCCTCTCTCCCGCTAGCACATGTATTGCTTCTACCCGTTACACTACACTTCTAAAGAAACCTCATTTACATTGAGGGGAATAGGTGAGAAGAGAATACAAAGAGTAATGAGGTAATAAGGCTGGACACACAGGTCCAATTAATAAATTCCAAATTTATTACAACAATTTCTAAAATTGCCCCACTCATCTAATATTCATCCGATATACATTATTCATGCATCGCAATCATGTATTCACACAAGCATGTTATCAATCAATCTAATCAAATTAATTAATCTGATAATTAATGACCATCCAATGTTCAAACAATGATTTGCGAATAAGTACTCAAAGTACGAATTCTCGAATTAAATTAAACTACAAAATTAAATCCAATTCAATTTGTATTTAATACTAATTCACTATTTAATTCCAAATTAAATATTACACTTTATTTAATGAGCCTTTACGACTTAAATTCCAAATTTAATCGTTACGGGTCTCAAAGCCCGATTAACGTCCAACGTTAATTTAATTAAAGTCCAATTGGCTTTTAATTAATTTCTTTAAGGCGTGGACTTTTGGTCAAGACGGGTCAAACCCAATAACCAAAGCCCAATCAAGGAATTACCACATAAGCCTAGAAATCAATTTAGGCCCATTAATTTATTAAAGGTCCATTAGTCGCATTTGGGCTTTATGGAAACGGTTTTGGGCCCAATTGGATCCAACCAATTTAGCCTAAACCCAACTTGGTGCAACCAAGCCCAATAAGCCCAATAACAACATTTCAAGCCCAAATCCAATTTAAGCCCAAATAATTAAATTACAAAAAAAAAAAAAATCCAATTTCACAATTTAATTACTCAAAGTGCATTACATAATTAATCACCCAAATTAATATTTCCAAAACATCAATTTACACAATTAATCATGCTCTTTAACATTAAATCATGTCCAACACAATTTAATCAAAAAATCAAACCCAATACATGCTACAAGCTCTCGGCAATGGAGGGGATTTTATGTCCAATTTTAAATCCAATCCAATTGAATCCAATTAAACATTAAATCAACATTTCCAATTGATTCCAACTCATCCAATGAATCAAAATCAAAAAATTACCAAGACAAATAGGGTATAGTGTATTCGGCCAAGCCTTATATTTTGGGCAAATTTGTTCCAAACAATATTTCATCAAATTGATCCAATCAATCCTCAATACAACATGTTTTAAGCATACTCAAACATCCAATTTAATTAAATCATGCTCAAACACATTTTACCCAAATTTTAACCCTAAGTCATATTTCATGCTTTTACTCCGCTCTGATATCATTGTTGGAGTTCTATGGTCCCAAGGATCGAATAACAAGCATAAAAACACATGTGAATACATCGAGGAAGTTGCTGAATACTTACATCGATCGGTTGAGTGTTACGACGACGAACAAAAAACTTTCTGCCCTCTCCTCCAAGGCTCGGCAGTGAGCAGTTTGGTGTCCTCCATTTTCTGCTTTGGGTGAGCTTTATCAAGCTCCAAGCTTTGTTAAATGATCTCAAGCTCACGGGTGGGATTCCCTATCACCTTCGCAAGACCCAAATGTGTGCTAGCACCTATGATTTTTGCCACAAAAATCATCAATTGCTTCTCCTTCATTCTCGGCAAACTGAACCAGAAAATAGAAGAACAGCCCTTGTGGGTGTGAGAGAGGGAAGAGAAAATGAGAGAGAGAAAAAGTTTTCCAAATTAGTTTTGCCGAAAGAGTTGTGTTTTCAGTTAAGAAAGTGATTTCAAAAAGATTGTTTTCCGGGAGGATTTTTGATTTTTAGAACCATGAATTTTTATAAAGAATCAGTTGTCATTTTAAGTTGTCCACTAAGTAGGTCGTTCATGTTGGACAGTTATGACCCATAGCGTCACTATTTGTACAGATCATGGTGTTGTTGTACAAATTAACTATGTGACAAAGGAAATTTCTCTCTTAGCATTTGTGATTAGATCACCAAGATGTATAAATGATAGGAGGCCCTTATGATTAGTTCCTGGATTGAGATGATATGAGACAGTATCAATCCATGAAGGTTTAATCATTAAATATCCCTAGTCAGAGTATTATCGAGATTGGACATCGATAATGCGTAAAAGACTAGTATTACACTTGTGCGCGTTGTGAGGGCATAACGGCATAGTTCTAATATATTTTGGGTATATGATACTCATGCAAGTGTAGTAGGAGGTTGTGTTTACCGATGGTATGGGAAACAGCTTCACTCTGGATAGACCCCTCGGAATTCCATTGGTAGTATGACTATGTGTGTACGTAATTCCGAAATCAGGGTAGGTGTATTTGGTCTTAACCTGAGACTTGCACCGCTAATACTTGCGACAATCAATGTACTTTGGTTTTAGGTCATCAGGGCTTTAACAGGTTTTGTGTACGCCTCTGCTGGGTATATTGAGAATCGTAGTGTGTTGGGTGTGATGTCAAGACGGAAGTATCACTCCAGTCATAGTGGAGATGATGGTCACGTAGGATACGGAACTTGTTCTCTTATATGCTGCAGCTATCGGGATATTATGACTAGGTCATGTTTATCCGATTATAGAGAATAGTTACCAGAGATCCGATATGTGCTTCGTACGGGGCAGACACATTTCCAGCCCCAGGCCTAGCACGTGACATCCGATACTGGATCGAAATACGCAATACTACGTATATTACGCTTGATATAGATCACATATTCCTGTAAGGATATTTCTGGAGAATTGGGTAGGCATGGCGCTTTGCTAGAAGCCAACCTTGTCTTGTAAATCGGTATAAACGTAGTACTAGGTACGTACGTGTTCGGATAGTCCGACGACCGAATTTACTGCCAACATATCCGGGGATCTCATTGGTCGCTTCCCGAAGATTCACCGATGACGTATGACTCGCACTTTATTAATTTGGGATTAATTAGATGAGAGAGAAAATTAATCTGGGATTAATTGCGGAGATATTTTATCTAGGATAAATTATTAATTAAAGAGAGAAAACGATTAATTTATAATTAATCGATAAAATAATATATTCGATATATTATACGAAATTGGATTTCGACGCAGAATTAAATTTAGAATTTAATTCGGGCAAACGAATTGATTTAGAATTAATTCGTTAGCGACGTGAATAGTGATTTCGCTAGGCATAATCGTTTAATTACGTCGCAACGGAAAATTTGTTAATTTGGAATTAGCGAATCCGAGCCCGATAGTGTTTGTGAGCGCACTCGCATTTCAAATTCAAGTGCGGCCCGCAAGTCATATCAAGCGTCAAATCATTAGTCACATCAAGCATCAAATCATTAGTCACTTTGAGTGATGTGACAACTTGTCACTTGATGATTGAGTGATGTGAATAGTTGAAGTGGTGGTTGGCATTATTGTTTGACTTTTGGAAAGCAAATAAATGATAAATTAATTTGGAAATTAAAAAGTGTATTAGATACACATTTTGCAACAACCTAACACACTTCCTCTCTCACTCTCTTCTCTCCTCATTCGGCCATGGGCTGATTTTCTTCTTTCTTCACTGGTTTGCTTACTGCCGTGAAATAAAGAGAAGCAATGAGTGATTTTTATGGCAAAATCAAGAGTGCTAGCACACAAGAGAGTCTTGCGAAGGTGATAGGGAAACCAACTTGTGAGCTTAGAATTACCACCCAAAAGCTTGGAGCTTGGACCGATTTTGAAGAGGCAAAACAGTGGACTGCCGAGAGTCTTGGAGGACACCAAAACTGCCACTGCCGAGCACTCTAGGAGGGCGAAGAAAAGTTTTGTTCTTCGTCGCATCGCTCAACCGATCATTGTGAGTATTCCGCGACTTCCTCGATGTATTCGCACTTTGTTTCTTGCTTGATATTCGATCCTCGGGACTTAGAGATTTCCCAACAATGGTATCAGAGCGAGTAAAAGCATGAAACTTGAACTTAGGGTTAAAATTGGGTAAAATGTGTTTGAGCATGATTTGATTAAATTGGATGATTAAGTATGCTTAAATGATGTTGAATTGAAGTTTGATTGGATCAATTTCATGAAAAGTTGTTTGGAACAATTTTCCCCAAAAATCATGGCTTGGCCGAATGATGATAGTGCCCTAATTCTTGGTATTTTTGATTTTTGATTCATTGGATGAGTTGAAATCATTGGGGAAATATTGATTGTGGATTTAATTTGATTGAAACCGAATTGGACATTAAAATCCCCAAATGCCGAGAGCTTACTAGCATGAAATGGGTTTGATTTTTGTTAAAATGTGTTGGACATGTTTTAATGTTGATGAACATAATTAATTGTATAAATTTGTGTTTTGGAAATGTTAATTTGGGTAATTGATTATGCTATACACTTTGGTTAATTAAATATGAAATTTGGAATTTTGGTAATTTAATTATTTGGGCTTAAATTGGATTGGGCTTGAAAAGTTGTAATTGGGCTTATGGGCTTGGTTGTACCAAGATTGGTTTAGGCAAATTGGTTGGATCTAATTGGGCCCAAAACCACATCCATAAAGTCCAATTATGACTAATGGACCTTTAATTTAATTGGGCCTAATGGGCCTAAATTGATTTATAGGCTTATGAGGTTATTCCTTGATTGGGCTTTGGTTATTGGGTTTGACCCAAGTTGACCAAAAGTCCACGCCTTAAAGAAATTAATTAAAAGCCCATTGGACTTTAATTACATAAACATTGGATGTTAATCGGGCTTTGAGACCCGTAACGATTAAATTTGGAATTTAAGTCGTAAAGGTTTGTTAATAAAGTGTATATATAATTTGGAATTAAATAGTGAATTAGTATTAAATATAAATTAAATTGGATTTAATGTTGTAGTTTAATTTAATTCGAGAATTCGTACTTTGAGTACTGATTCACAAAATGAGTTGGACTCGTGCAAAATCAAATCGTTGTTTGAACATTGGATGGTCATTAATTATCAGATTAATTAATTGGATTAGATTGATTGATAACATGCTTGTGTGAATACATGGTTGCGATGTATGAATAATGTATATCAGATGGATATTAGATGGGTGGGGTAATTTTGGAAATTGTTGTAATAAATTTAGAATTTATTAATTGGACCTGCGTGTCCAGCCTATTACCTCCTTTCTCATTGTATTTCTCTTCTCACCTATTCCCCTCAATGTAAATGAGGTTTCTTTAGAAGTGTTATGTAATGGGTAGAAGTAGTACTTATGCTAGCAGGAGAGAGGAAAGTGAGAGATTTGATCTAGGATCAAAGTGTAAATATCCATCCGCATATCATTATTATTTATTTTTATATGCGCTTATTATGTGTTTAGAATGCATGTTTAAGGGTGTATGATGATGAGACCTTAACAAAGATAATAAATTGGTTGCCAAATTGCACGCGAAAAACCCTCACAAAATATTAAGCGTTTTTCCTTCCATTGAGTGATTCTTACTCAAGATCCAAGACTGGCATTGGTTTGTTGGCCAAAGTCAAGGCCTTTGGATGTGTGTTGAATCACGAAGGCTTTGCTCCATATGGTGTCTTGTCCAAGTTGTGATTTGTTGGCCAAAGTCAAGATCACTTCTTGTCTATCGACATTGATTACGAAGCTTTCCATGGTCAATGGGTCACGCTTAACTGGGATCACTAAGTTTGTTGTGCCAAAGCCAATGCTTAGTTGATTCAGAGGAAAAAGGTTAGGCAATATATTGGATATATTGGCATATATAAGATATATGTTTCGGACTTGGATGTCCACCTACTGGATCTAGGATTGGATGAGATCCAATTGATCTTAGAGATCTACCTAGTTAATTATCATACATTTGTTGGCCAAAGTCAAGATTGTGTGACATTTAACGGGATCCTAGCCCACTTGGAAACAAGGTTTCCCGAGTACTCCACAGAGGGTTAGAGGCTCGCCGAAAAATAGTGGGAGGCAAATATTAAATTTGCAATATTCGTTTAGTTACTTGCCATACGCGCTCATTACAAATATTTCGTCAAATAAATTATTTATTAGTTGGACTAATATTAATGTTGTTTTAAATAAACAGTTGGACTGTATTCAAACTATTTCATTTATAGTTGATTATATAATTGGATTATAGTAATCAATATATTTGAATTAATTAATTTCAATTACTAAGTTGTTTTATAATGGATTATAGTAATCAATATAATTGAAGTTAACTAATTTAAATTATAGTTGATTATATAGTTGGACTATAGTAATCATTATAATTAATAGTACCTAAAATCGTTGATTAAATAGTTGGACTATTAGAATCAAGATAATTGAAAGATTGGTGTTTAAAACATAATCATGGTGAAAAATGTATTTAAACGACTTTAATTTTCAAATTGGGAATATAATTTCAGGATGGTCCTGGAAACTAATAAGTTACTTTATTTGATAAAAATTAGGCCTAAGCCCGGAGTTAAGCAAATAGTAGAGCATGATATTTGGAATATTCATGTGATGATAACTTTAGTGCTTAATCAATTAAGCTTCCCAAATGGACTCCTTAATTTCTTAATCAGAACTAAGGATTAGATCCTTATAGTATGATATAGAAATTGAAGGATCTTCATAGATCTATATTTTAGATTTTTGAAGTACTAAATTGCAAGTAGTAAACTCTTGGGAGTTAATGGCTATTCTCAAGGAGACAAAGCCAAACTTTACAATAAGGCAAGAAGCGCAACGCGCAACTTACTTCGATTTTCTAGAAGGCTAAGGCTTGGCCAAAGGCTTCTGGAGTGTAAAAAGGGGCAAAGGCAAAATTATTATAATCTTCTGGGAAGATAAATGACATATCCCAAAATGTCTGCCTAAATTGTGGCAAACGGAATCGCGGAAGCGTGACTGCCGTATGGACAAGGCAGACATGAAGGAATTGAAGAGGGGCAAGGCTCCGACTTCAAATATGTTTGTCATAAATATGTTCACAACTAGTATTAAAATTAGATTTTAGATACTGAGTGTGGTACATAAATATGTGCTGATGTGTAGAATCTGCTGAGAGCAGGATACTGACTTCAGTAGAGATTCATCTGCGAATTGAAAACGGGATGACAGTCGCTGTTTTAACCATGGATACCTAAGTTTAGGAACTACCCTTTGGGTATGTACTTAAATTAGGAAACTGTTAAAATGTAACTAGTTTGACTAGATACATTATCTCTATATCAGGGTTTAACCCGTTGCGGGTATACCTTTATATTCTAGAACACTAAAGTGTTTTATTTTATAAAGATGATATTGAGACAAACACATTAGATGTGAATAACAATATTTATATTTTGAATATAAATAAATCTCAAACGTATAACATGACAAACAAATAACTCAAACTGAGTTAATAGTTGAGACTTATAAGTGGCATTGATGTCTGGGACACAATTAAACAAGACTCGTATATCCACACTTTTGAAGAGTGGATACTAGGACGGATTTGATTCTATTCAAATAATGTCTACGAATCTAGTTTATAAGGCAAAATGCCTAAAACACTATTTACTTGGTAAAAGTACAAGTGCCACCGATCTGTTAGCCCTTATTCATAGTGAAGTTAATGGACCCATGTCTAGCTAGGTTAGATGTGGATATGAATGTTTCGTGACCTTTACGGATGTGGCATCGCGTTATGGTTATGTGTTTCTTTTGAAACACAAATCTGAAACTTTTACAGTTTAGACACGAAATAGACAAACAGATCGGCTAAAGTATTAAACCGTCACAGTTAGACTATGATGAAAATACTTAAGCAATAAGTTTCTCAATACTTGAAAGATTATAGTATTCTTTCAATGAGGACTCCTTCCAGAACACGTCAGTTTGACGGTGTTCTGAACAGAGAAACCGAATTTTATTAGACATGATAATGTTAATCATGAGTCGCTCTGAGCTACCATTTCCTTCAACGGATACGCATAAACAGTGCAAAACTTATTTAGAATAAGGTTCCATAAAATCTATTTGACATACTTCATATTAGATATGAACATGAAAGAAACCGGGTTTTCACATTCCTGAAGATTTGGGAATGCAAGGCATATGTTTGGATGATACCAAACTAAAACCCAAATCGGATAAGTGCCCAAGTTGTGGTTATCCTAGGGAAACCAAAGTATAGTAATTAAACATCTCACATGAGAACAATGTAATTGTTTCTCACCATGCGGTTTTCCTAAGAGGAATACCTATATGCAGTGGTAAGTGGGAGGAAAGTAAAACTCGATGAAAATCAGAGTAATACTATTCCAGGCACTGATTCCTAATGAACACACAAATAGTTCATCAAGGATGAAACTATACCAGTAATCTTTGAATACACAAGAACCGCGTAAGTCGAAGAGAGTGAGAAAACAACCTAGGGTATGGGTTTCCGATCTCACCTTATAAAGATGTCAATCTTATTGAGGAATACCAACTGACTACGTATGAGGAAGCGACTCCATATTATGGCAAAGTGCCATGAGTCCGAAATGGATTCCATGTATATCAACCTAGTTTGGATACTAGTTGATGTACCGCAAGGCATTGTGCCTATTGGTATTATATAAGTCTTCAAGGAAGACATACATGGAAGACAATATACCAACATACTAAGCTAGGCTTATAGCGAAAAGGTATCGTTATCAACATTATGTCGATTACGACGAAACCTTTTACCTGTTGCCATGGTAAATCCAATTGGATAATGCTTGCCGATACTGCATGTTTCATTTATGAAATATGACAGCTAAACGTCAAAATTGCTTTCCTAACGGAAACTTTTGGAGGATGTTTACAAAATCCTGTCGGTTTTGTTGTACCAAAACTAGCAAACAAGGTTTGCAGGTTATATGATCCATGGATGGATTAAAGCAAGCATAGAGTTCTTGGAACTAGCAATTTGATGTAATCATAATGGTATATGATTTGATTCAAAACGAAAATGATTCTTGTGTATATAAGGAGGTTAGTGGGAGCGCACTGACATTGAATGTCATGTATAATAATGATAATATGTCATTTCTTGGAAATGATATTCCCATAAATGCAATCGGTGAAAGCTTGGCTTTCGAGAAAATTCTCCGTAGAATTCTTGGGAGAAAAAACCTTTATTCAAGGAATAAAGATCTACTGGAATAGATTTAAAGTTGTTGATACTCTCCGAGAACTCATACATTGAAAAATATACGTGACCTGGTGTCTCATACGCTTTGAGCATATGGAGTCACAATCAAGCCAATCCAAGTGATAGTCACTGGATTGATGTTAAGAAATCCTTGAGTATCTTAGAGGAACTAAGGATGATGTCTTAATCTATGGAGAAGGAGAACTTGAAGTGACTGGGTTCACTGCTGCAAGTTTCCTAACCGATAATAACGACTATAAGTCGTAACAACGGTACTACAAAGTTTTTATAACGGAACAGTGAGCTGGAAATCTTCCAAGCAAGATACTGTTACCGAATAAACAACAAAAGTGGATTATTGCTGCAGCTGAGGCAGCAATAGAAGCCTTCTGGATTGATAATAAATCTAATTAGATTAGATATAGTTCTGTTAGCTGCTGAGCTAGGCATCAGGGCAGGCTAAAGAATTAATGGTCTCATTAACAATCCAGATAAATACTTCAACTATTCATCTGATTCGTTCGGATCATACATCGTGGCGATGTGATGATCGTATAAATCACAATAGATGATAATCATGCAAATCCGCTGACGAAAGTCATTTCTCAGAAATTTGAGCGAACCGTACATAGTTCGGGTGAAGGACACTCGAGTGACTGGCTATAGGCCAAGTGGGAGATTGTTGGACAGTTATGACCCATAGCGTCACTATTTGTACAGATCATGGTGTTGTTGTAACAAATTAACTATGTGACAAAGGAAATTGCTCTCTTATCATTTGTGATTAGATCACCAAGATGTATAAATGATAGGAGGTCCTAATGATTAGTTCCTGGATTGAGATGATATGAGACAGTATCAATCCACGAAGGTTCAATCATTAAATATCTCTAGTCAGAGTATTATCGAGATTGGACATCGATAATGCGTAAAAGACTAGTATTACACTTGTGCGCGTTGTGAGGGCATAACGTCATAGTTCTCATATATTTGGGTATAGGATACTCATGCAAGTGTATTAGGAGGTTGTTTTTTACCGATGGTACGGGAAACAGCTTCGCTCTGGATAGACCCCTCGGAATTCCATTGGTAGTATGACTATGTGTCTATGAAAGTCCGAAATCAGGGTATGTGTATTTGGTCTTAACTTGAGACTTGCACTGCTAATACTTGCGACAATCAATGTACTTTGGTTTTAGGTCATTCAGGGCTTTAACAGGTTCTGTGTACGCCTCTGCTGGGTATATTGAGAATCGTAGTGTGTTGGGTGTGATGTCAAGACGGAAGTATCACTCCAGTCATAGTGGAGATGATGGTCACGTAGGATACGGAACTTGTTCTCTTATATGCTGCAGCTATCGGGATATTATGACTAGGTCATGTTTATCCGATTATAGAGACTAGTTACCAGAGATCCGATATATGCTTCGTACGAGGCAGACACATTTCCAGCCCCAGGCCTTGCACGTGACATCCGATACTGGATCGAAATACGCAATACTACGTATACTACGCCTGATATAGATCACATATTCCTGTAAGGATATTTATGGAGAATTGGGTAGGCATGACGCTTTGCTAAAGGCCAACCTTGTCTTGTAAATCGATATAAACGTAGTACTAGGTACGTACGTGTTCGGATAGTCCGACGACCGAATTTACTGCCAATATATTCAGGGATCTCATGGGTCGCTTCCCGAAGATTCACCGATGACGTATGACTCACACTTTATTAATCTGGGATTAATTAGATGAGAGAGAAAATTAATCTGGGATTAATTGCGGAGATATTTTATCTGGGATAAAATATTAATTAAAGAGAGAAAACGATTAATTTGGAATTAATCGATAAAATAATATATTCGATATATTATATGAAATTAGATTTTGACGCGGAATTAAATTTAGAATTTAATTCGGGCAAACGAATTGATTTAGAATTTATTCGTTAGCGATGTGAATAGTGATTTCGCTAAGCATAATCGTTTAATTACGTCGCAACAGAAAATTCGTTAATTTGGAATTAGCGAACCCGAGCCGATAGTGTTTGCGAGCGCACTCGCATTTCGAATTCAAGTGCGGCCCGCAAGTCACATCAAGCGTCAAATTATTAGTCACTTTGAGTGATGTGACAACTTGTCAATTGATTGATTGAGTGATGTGAATAGTTGAAGTGGTGGTTGGCATTATTGTTTGACTTTTGGAAAGCAAATAAATTGATAAATTAATTTGGAAATTAAAAAGTGTATTAGATACACATTTTGCAACAACCTACCAAACTTCCTCTCTCACTCTCTTCTCTCCTCATTCGGCCATGGGCTGATTTTCTTCTTTCTTCACTGGTTTGCTTACTGCCGTGAAATAAAGAGAAGCAAGGAGTGATTTTTATGGCAAAATCAAGAGTGCTAGCACACAAGAGAGTCTTGCGAAGGTGATAGGGAAACCAACTTGTGAGCTTGGAATTACCACCCAAAAGCTTGGAGCTTGGACCGATTTTGAAGAGGCAAAACAGTGGACTGCCGAGAGCCTTGGAGGACACCAAAACTGCCACTGCCGAGCACTCTAGGAGGGCCAAGAAAAGTTTTGTTCTTCATCGCATCGCTCAACCGATCATTGTGAGTATTCCGCGACTTCCTCGATGTATTCACACTTTGTTTCTTGCTTGATATTCGATCCTCCAGACTTAGAGATTTCCCAACAGTTCAAACGATCTAACCCCCCACTCCCAGTTTCTTATTTTACAGGTATTCCCAGAGGATAAGCTCGAGAGGATGGATACTGATGGCAGTCATTAGGGGGTCCGATTCCACTAAATCGAGTCACAGTACAGTCGTAGTTAAGTAAAGTCATGTGTTGGATACATGTATAGTTGTGAGTGTGTATGTATTAAGTCAAGATATCCATGAACAGATTTGTAATGAGAAGTATTTTTAAGTGTACAGTTATGAGTTCCGAGTTGCATTTCATGGTTATGAGTTGGGCAATGGTCCATATGCATGAGTTTATATTTCCATATGAGTTTAGCAGTATTGCTCACAGTCCGAAAGTCAGAGGCTCAGGGGGATAGGACGACATATTCCATGCTAATAGTATCTCATGAAGATGGATATTACATACAAAAAGAAAGAAGTTTATACAAACGGTTTACAGAAAGAGATTTGTTTCTAGACAGAAAATAGTTTTCAGAAAAGATTAGCTTTCTTGAAATGATTTCAATTTCAGAACAATAAATTTTTCATAAAGCATTTTAGTTCCATTTTTAAATTGTCCACTCACGAGGTCGTTCGAACGATCTAACCCCCCCACTCTCAAGTGTTTTCTGAAGAACAACTTAAGAGGATGGATACTAATTGCAGTAATTAGGGTGTTTGGGTCCACCAGGTTGTGCACAGAGGTTCAAGACAATCAGTGTCAAAGTAAAGTTGCATCTCAAACATTAGTATTGTATAAGTCATTATACTATGCTAAAAGTGTCCACTAACAAAGTTGTAAGGTGAAGTATTATTGAGTACACAGTTATGATTATTAAAATACATTCTATTTAATACCAACAAATTAGAGAACTAAATATTACAGAATTTTCACTTACCACCCATGGTCACATGTTACCATATTGTTGATAAAATCTGCCAGACGAGCATATAAAGTTCAAATTTAATCAATGTTATGGAGAATTCACAAATTTAAATGATTCAAAAAAGAAAGGAACGATAAATAACTTGTTACGAATTATATTGAGATGCGTATCAGGAGTGAAAACTCCTTACACAGCCACCTCTGAACAACAATTCCACTTGGTTTAGAAAACAAATTTGTTGTTAGTTTGTGTGTATATATATGGATATATATTTTTACACACAAAATAACAACACAGTAAAAACTAACATCAATGAAACAACATAAACATGAAAATTATTTATTTCCTAAACTATACTCTCCCCCCAACCAAAACGAGACATTGTCCCCAATGTTTAAAGAAAGAAAGAAAGAGTTTAGAAGATATCACCTGATTATTGTGGAATTGACGGTTATAACTAAAGATTACAGATTAAGGTCCAGGTTTACTTTGCACTTTTTGCCACGATCGTTACTAGACCAGTTCAACTTGGAAAGAATAGGGTCAATTTTTGGTTCATAAGCTAAGAGTTGGTCAATTAAATCATCAGCTGTTCGTGCAGTTAGGAATATATCTCTTACTGTTTTTGAAATAAACCCATTCCTTTTGGCATCTTCAAGAAACACAAAAAGAAAATCGAAAAATCCATTAACATTAAACAGCCCAATAGGTTTTTGGTGAATATTCAAGTTTGCCCATGACACAACAGTGAATATTTATTCCAACGTTCCGAGCCCACCTGGTAAAGCAATGAAAGCATCAGCATAATTGATCATTTCAGTGAGTCTTTCAGACATATCTGGGACGATACATTCTTCTCCATTTGATTTTCCGATGATGTGGCTTTCTGTTAAAGGTTTTGGGATGATCCCCAAAACTTGACTTCCACCTTCTTGTACAACTTTTGAAATACACCCCATCAATCCAAGATTGCCACCGCCATATATTAAGTGCATATTTCTGTTTTCCATAACTCTACCCAATTCTCTTGCTCTCTCAACAAGTTCTGGTTTAGTTCCGGAGCTAGTTCCACAAAATACACAGATATTAGTGAATCATCGTTTTGAAGTTGTCTCCATTTGTGCTACCTCTCTTAGCTAGATGTGTTGAGGAAAGGGAGATGAAGATCTGTATTTATAGATCCTGAAAAGGGTGAGTGAGAAATGCACTAATATCTACAAAATGACAACTATCAGAAAAATAGATCGTGAACAAAAAAGTTAGATACTGTCGGCAAAAAGTAAAGGAAACAGTAATTTAAAGTAAAGAAAATCAATGCAATGATATGTACTGGTAGTTGTGATTGTGGCTCACATTTTCCTCTGGTTTTACGTCTAGTAACGGCTTGAACGCCCTCTATGGGTCGGGGATAGGCTTCCCATCCAATTTTCTTATAAATTGGGAAATAAGGTATTTTAAAGTCAGATTCCCGAGACTGTATGGTTGTCTTTCCTTATGAAATTGTGTGTGTAATATGAGAATTTCACGATGAACATATCCACTAGGATGCGTCTCAAGAGTCAATGATATATCAGCAAAAGGCTCCTTACTCAGTCCATCCCTAATGAATTGTATTTTATCCTCACGATTATCAGACACCATTCCTAAAGAACGACAACGAGTGTTGCACGTATAACGTGCATACTTATAACAAACAACTATTTGTTTAGCTCTTCGTTTTTTAGAATAGGTGTTTTTCCCTGAACCAGACATGTAAGGAATGAAAGAGTCAGGTGACTCACCTGTCAAACAAACCTTTACTTCGATTACCCAACGAATATCACTAGGAATACCATGAATCATAAGAATTCTCATTCTTTTTGAGCGGGCTTTGTAAATTTTTAATCAGAGCATTTCGGGGAAGTGCAGGAAACTATTTATGGAGGGTTGCGAGAGTTTCTTCCATGCCTTGGTTTGTAGGGTATCAGTATTTTTAGGAAACTGAAATAACCGACATGAGTCACAGAGTACTGTTATCCGCTGCTTTACCGACGTGTGAGATAAAATAAAAGAACAATGACACTACAAAACTAAGAAAAATGGAAATTACAGAAATATTGAACAGAACATGAAAGAAACTACATCAATCAAGGTATACTGGGTCTGACAGGAAAAAATTTCTTGAAATTTTAAGTACTCCAAAAAAGGTTTCAAATGTTGTCCATTTACTTTAAATACATCACCGTCCCTAGGATTCTCGATGTTTATAGCCCCGTATGGGTAAACGTGTTTCAAAATAAATGGGCCACTCCATTTGGATTTTAAATTTCCAGGAAATAAATGAAGACGAGAATTATAAAGCAAAACCTTTTGACCAACTTCAAATATTTTTCGTGAAATTTGACTATCATGAAAGGCTTTAGTTTTAGCTTTTAGAATTTTTATATTCTCATATGAATCATTCCTTAACTCTTCAAGTTCATTTAGTTGCAATTTACGTTCATGACCAACATTTTCAAGGTTTGAATTAAATGCTTTAATAGCCCAAAATGCTTTATGTTCAAGTTCTACAGGCAAATGACAAGGTTTTCCATAAACTAGACGATATGGAGACATACCCAAGGATGATTTGAAAGCTGTTTGATATGCCCAGAGTGTATCAGTTAGTCGAAGAGACCAATCTTTGCGATTTGGGTTAACCATTTTTTCTAGAATTTTTTTAATTTACTTATTTGCTAATTCTACTTGTCCGTTTGTCTGGGGGGTGATAAGAGGTGGAAACTTTGTGTGTGACTTCATACTTTTTCATTATGGATTCAAAGGGTCTATTACAAAAGTGTTTACCTCCATCACTTATGATGGCCGGAGGAATTCCAAATCGACTCAACAGGTTTTCTTTTAAAAATTTGATCACAATTGTGTGATCATTATTCCGACAAGGAATTGCCTCGACCTATTTTGAAACATAGTCGACTGCAACTAAAATATATAAATATCCAAGGATGGTGAAAATGGGCCCATGAAATCTATCCCCCAACAATCAAAGATTTCAATGACAATGATGGGATTTAAAGGCATCGTGTTTCTTTTTGAAATTGATCCCAACTTTTGACAATTTTCGCAAGTTTTACAGAAAATGTATGTATCTTTGAAAATGGTGGGCCAATAAAATCAACACTGCAAGATTTTTGCAGCAGTTTTCTTAGATGAGAAATGACCTCCACATGCTTCTGAATGACAAAACTGAATAACACCATTTATCTCACTGTCAGGTATGCATCGTCTGAAAATCTGATCAGGGCATCATTTAAACAGATAAGGATCATCCCAGTAGAATCTTTTGACCTCGGTCAAAAATTTCCTCTTATCTTGTTGGCTCCAGTTTGGAGGTATCTTTCCTGTTGCAATGAAATTGACAATATTAGCATACCAAGGCATTACGTTTACCGAAAATAAAAATTCATCGGGGAAAGAATCATTGATAGGAGTGGTATCGATTAGTGACTCATTTGTGAGTCTCGATAAGTGATCTACAACCACGTTCTCTGCCTTTTTTTTGTCTTTGATTGTGAGATTGAATTCTTGGAGCAAAAAAATCCACCGTATTAATCTTGGCTTGGCATCATGTTTAAACATCAAATATCTAACAGTAGCATGATTAGAGTAAACAACAGTTGAAGAACCGATTAAATTTGATCGAAATTTATCCAATGCAAATATTACAGCAAGTAGTTCTTTTTCTGTGGTAGTGTAATTTATTTGTGCACTGTTTAATGTTCTACTAGCGTAATATATCACATGTGGCTTACCTTCCTTTCTCTGCCCTAGAATTGCACCAACTGCATAATCACTAGCATCACACATTAGCTCAAAGGGCAAAGACCAATCAGGGGATTGCATAATCAAAAGACTGATAATTTTTTGGAATGATTTTTGACATTCTTATGTCCATTCAAATGTTGCATCTTTTAATAGGATGTTTCATAAGGGTCTGGATATGGTACTAAAGTCTTTAATAAACCTCATGTAAAATCTTGCATGTCCTTAAAAAGAACGAATGTCCCTGATTATTTTTGGTGATGGTAATTTAGAAATGACCTCTATTTTTACTTTTTCAACCTCAATACCTTTAGACGACACAACGTGTCCTAAAACAATTCCTAAATCAATCATGAAATGGAATTTTTCCCAATTTAACACAAGTCATTTTTCTTCACATCTTTTTAAAACATTTTCCAGATTAGTTAAGCAATTATGAAATGAATTTCCAAAGACAATTATATCATCCATAAATACCTCTAAAAAGTGTTCAACCATGTCAATAAATATGCTCAACATGCATCGTTGGAATGTTGCAGGTGCATTACAAAGTCCAAAGGGCATTTTCCTAAATGCAAATGTTCTAAAAGGGCATATGAATGTGGTCTTTCCCTGGTCTTCTAAAGCAATGGGAATCTGATAATAACCCGAGTAACCATCAAGAAAATAATAATAAGGGTGTCCGGCTACTCTTTCTAAAATTTGGTCAAGATATGGCAAAGGGAAATGATCTTTTCTAGTTGCGTCATTCAATTTTCTATAATCAATGCACATACGCCAACTAGATGAAATGCGAGTTGGGATTAATTCCCCTTTATCATTTTTTACAACATTGATTCCAGACTTTTTAGGTACAACCTGTGTAGGACTTACCCACTTACTATCAGAAATATGATAGATAATGCATGCATCAAGAAGTTTAAGGACCTCTGTTTTTACTACTTCTTTCATGTGAATGTTTAATCTTCTTTGGGGTTGATGATATGTCCTAGCATTATCTTCTAAATGTATTTGGTGTGTGCAGATTAATGGATTAATACCTTTTATGTCTTTTAAAGTCCATCCAATTGCCAGTTTATGTTCTTTTAACACATTTAAAAGTTTACCTTCTTGATCGCTTGTGAGAGAAGAAGAAATTACCACATGGTAAGTTTGATTATCTTCTAGAAATGCATATTTCAGTCATTCTGGCAAAGCTTTTAACTCCAAATTGGGTGCTTCTTCATGTTTTTCTTCTTCTAATGCTCCTAGTTCTTCCAAATTTTTAATCTTTCCATCGTCTTCCAATACCTGAATATAGTCAAGTAGAAAATCATTAGTAATATCTGAATCTATTTGCGTACTTGACTCAACATAATTAGTAGTAAAAAATTCCATGGGATCAGATAACTCCCATGAATATGCTCATCCATAATAGGTTCAATTGATTCTGCACTTTCGTTTTCATTATCTTCATCATATGGATGTTTGCACATGTTAAAAATTTAACTCTAATTTCATATTGCCAAAAGAAAGATTCACGATTCCAATCCTGCAATTTATTAAAGCATTAGTTATTGCTAAAAATGGCCGACCAAGTATTACAGGGATTGGCTTAAAACTGCCTGCAACAGGTTGTGTTTCTAAAACAATAAAATCAACAGGATATACAAATTTATCGATTTGCAATAACACATCTTCCACAATTCCTTTTGGTACATTAACTGATCTATCAACAAGTAAAAGTGTAGTTGAGGTTGGTTTCATCTCACCGATATTAAGTTGTTGGTAAACCAAAAATGGCAGTAAATTTACACTAGCTCCAAGATCAAGCAAAGCATGTTCAATGTTTTGATTTCCAATAATACAAGAAATAGTTGCACAACCAGGGTCTTTGTATTTTAATGCATTATTGGTTGAGAGAATGAAACTTACCTGTTCAGCTAGAAAAGCTTTCTTTCTTACCTGGTGTTTTCTTTTAAAGGTGCACAGATCTTTCAGAAATTTGGCATATGATGGTATCTGTTGAATGGTATCTAACAAATGGATATTGACACTTAACTATTTGAATATTTCATAAATATCTGGGGAATGGTTCAATTTCTTTGTTTTTAATGCCTGAGGAAATAGAAGTGCATGAGAAAAACTGTTCTTATCAACGACGGGTAATGGCTCATCAACCACTTCCTTACCCTCTGATTATGATTTTTCCTCAGTTTCACGAGGTTAAAGAATAGGTCTGTGGATGGTCTTACAACTACGAAGAGTAATAATAGATTTAACTTGGTCTAAGTGTTGACTTCCAGAACTACCCTTGTGAGGGTTTTGATGACTCTTTGGATTTAACTGAGGTTGTGCAGGAAACTTACCTTTTTCTTTAATGGCCAAAGCATATGTGATTTTATCAAAATTTTCCTTCAAATCATTCATCATTTGTGCATTTTGGTTATTGATGGTTTCTTGTTTTTCCATGAATGCACTCAAGTTATCTTCAATGGTTTTCTTAGGTGGTGGGACATATGGTGCATAATTCTGGGAATTTCGGAAATTCTGGTGAAAGTGGGGAGGTTGGTGTGAAGGTTGTTCTTGGTTATTGTAGGACATAGAAATTGACGACGATGTTCCAGGCTCGCGGCCCGGTTGGGAGTACGGAATAGCCCACGGGGGAACTAAACCGGAGAAATAACATGGAGTCACCACCCGGTGTGAACCGGGAAAATGATTTAAGGCTGCACTCACCCCTCGCAAGGGAATACCTCAAACCGTTGGGATCGGAATGGTCCCTTACTTATGCCACTTGTAATTAAATGATTTGTGCAATAATTTAACCGAATCTACACATCATTTATACTCAAGAATAACCCAAATCTAGTTCGCATTCATCAAAGTAAATCCTATGTCTAAGTTTGCATGCTTGAAAAGTAAGTTATCATAACGGCAAACATACGATATCACACAATGAGCATATTGAATCATCAAATACCAAGAATATATAAATAATCACTTAAACACAAACGTAAACTAAATTCCTAATGCGAAAGCAAAGAACTAATCATGCATAAGAAATAACATAATCATACTTAAAAATAAATAACATACTAGACTAAATCAAGCTAAAAAGATAAATAATCTACTAGACTAAATCATGCTCGAATACAAGGTTGGATGAAACGAAATACGTGTGTCTCTCAAGTGATACGTGGAATTGTATCCCGAGTACAAACCGCACTACCGTCCATTCAGATTCGGCTACAGAATTTACGTCCGAGTTTCCATTCGATATACCACAAGAGAGAACACATATTCCGTTCATCCGAAAATCACATCATGCACCAATCCACAATACTCATATGAAATAAAGTACTAAAATAAATAAAATAAAGGATAATAAATAAAGAAAGTGCCCTCAGGTCTAACCTCTTTTTTCGTCTCTCGGAAGTATGTTACACGGCCGTCGGAAGGGTTGATGCTCCGCAACTCCTTCGGTTCACTGGTTCAACGTTTTCCTTCGATGTTTCGCTGTTTGGGCTGCTGTTCTTACTCCGTTTTGCTGCGGTTTTAAGGGTATTTTTTGTCACTATTTTATGGTAAATAAAGGACTATTTTGGCGGTTATTTAATAGCGAGGGGCAGTGGTTTCTGGTTTATTTTTTGGGCGAATTCTGGACTGTTTCAGGGGCAGAATATGCGGCAAAACTGAGTGGTTTTGGGGGGTATTTTCACGGTAATTGGCTGGACAATTTAGGGGGTTTTCACGGCAGTTTGGGGAATTCTTTTGTGCGTGTTTTTGGGACGAAGTTATGGGGCTGTTGAAGTGAAGATTACATGAGCTGTGTTGAAGGCTTGGGGACGTGCTGTTGTGGAAGTGGTGTTTTGGTGAGTGAGCTGCTTGAGGTTGTTGTTAGGTATGAGTTTGAGGCTGCTGTGAAGGCTGTTATTGGCGTGAGTGTGAGCTAGCTATGAGGGCTGTTATTAGGCATGAGTTTGAGGGCTGAATGAAGGGTTTTTGCATTGAAGGTCAATGGCAGTTGTGAGGGCTGATGCGTGAAGAGTAGTGCACGGCAGTGGATGAAGGCAGTTTGGGAGTGAGATCAAGGGCTGTTTATAAGGGGTTTTGTGCGGCAATGTAAGGAGATTTTGTGGTGCTTTTCACGTGAATGAGCTAACCTCTAAGGTTGAGTTAAAGTTTCTTTTTATAGGCAAAGGGTTGCGGTTTACCTTGTTTGAAAAGGGAAAGGATTTGGGTAATTATGGGAGATATTTTTAATTAGTGTGTGATAAGGAAGATCTTTTAATTAGGGAAATGATTTGATTTTTATTTGATTTCTTCTCTTTTAGTTAGGGATATGATTTGGTTTTGATTAGGAAATGGATCCATGGGATTTCTTCAATTTAGGAAGGGGATTTGGCTTGATTTATGCATGTGTTTAATGTGTGATTTTTATTAATTTGGAAGGTGAGTGGGTGTGGCTTAGAGTGATTTGGGCGTGGGCTTGGCTCAGTTTGGTGGGATTGGTGTATGGTTTGGTGATGTGTGGGCTTGGTGTGTATCTTGCGGGGGTTTGGGCTAAGGATGTGTTTTGAAACAGAGGTCCAACAAGCGAACCCGAAGCTAATCCAGCAAATTAAATCCAACAGAAATGTCAATTCTTGACTCTTCCCTTCCGACGTCCATTTCCCGCGGCTTCCACAATTAAAGAGGTAGTGTCTCCATGCGAGACTCATCATCGGGACTTATATGCAAAAATGCAGTGCCTACAGTCGTCCCCACTTTGATGGGACTTGTGCAGTGTGTGACAATGACAATCCTATCAAAGTTTATGCAATGCATTTTTACTTACCTGGCTCGCCATCTGTTGTTTGACTTTCCGGTTGCTTTGAACTGAGTTGATATGGTGGTGAGGTGCTTCGACCCCTGGTTCATTCCCGAACCGTTATTATGAGGTGGTTCATTCCCGAACCGTTGCTGTGATGTGGTCCATTCCCGAACCGTTACTGTGAGGTGGTCCAATCCCGAACCTTGCTGTGAGGTGGTCCATTCCCGAACCGTTACTGTGAGGTGGTCCATTCCCGAACCGGGCTCCATTCTCGGAGTGCCATTCTCGGCTTGTTCATTCCCGAACCTTGCTCCATTCTCAGAGTGCCATTCCCAGCTTGTTCATTCCCGAACCGTGCTCAATTCTCGGAGTGCCAATCCCGGCTTTTATTCATTCCCGAACCGTGCTCCATTCTCGAAGTGCCATTCTCGGCTTGTTCATTCCCGAACCGTGCTCCATTCTCGGAGTGCCATTCTCGGCTTTGTTCATTCCCGAACCGTGCTCCATTCTCGGAGTGCCATTCTCGGCTTTGTTCATTCCCGAACCGTGCTCCATTCTCGGAGTGCCATACCCAGCGTGTTCATTCCTGAACCTTGCTCCATTCTCGGAGTGCCATTCCCGGCGAGTGATGCAGTGGGCCTCGACCCTGGGACGCATCCCAGAATTGCTGATGTGGGCCTCGACCCTGGGACTCATCCTCAAAACTGCTGATGATGTGGGTCTCGACCCTGGGACTCATCCCCAAAACTGCTGATGATGTGGGCCTCGACATTGAGACTCATCCCCAAACTGATACTGATGTGGGCCTCGACCCTGAGACTCATCCCCAAACTGATACTGATGTGGGCCTCGGCCCTAGGACTCATCCCCAAAACTGATACTGATGTGGGCCTCGACCCTGGGACTCATCCCCAAAACTGATACTGATGTGGGCCTCGATCCTGGGATTCATTCCCAAAACTGCTGATAATGTGGGCCTTGACCTTGGGATTCATTCCAAAACTCTGACGATGTGGGCCTCGACCCTGGGATTCATTCCAAAACTATGACGATGTGGGCCTCGACCCTGGGATTCATTCCCGGATTCATTCCAAAACTCTGACGATGTGGGCCTCGACCCTGGGATTCATTCCCGAAACTGCTGATACTGTGGGCCTTGACCCTGGGATTCATTCCCCTGGGTTTCATTCCCGAAACTGCTTGACTTTGCCACTTTTTCCTTTTCTTCAAAACCTGTGAACAAAAAAAAAACAAAAAATACATGTATGTGACGTGTATGCATGCATGCATGAATGTGTCTCCTATTCCGATGGGTTAGGCCTTCTTTGTGCTACTCGGTGTCCTTCGCCTATAGCTGTCTTTGGTCACCCCCTGGGCCTGATTACAGTTTCTTTCTGTCAATTCTCTTCTGGTGATTGCTCAGTTTTCTTTGGTCCCATGACTCAAGATTCTGTTATGTCCCTTATTCGCGAGGTGGTAGACTGGTCACCCCCATTCTTGATTTAGCTTTCTGCTCTCCGCTGTTTGTATTAGGTCAAGGTGAACCACATGATATGGCATTCTATATCATCATATTATATCACATGCTACGAAAAAGTCCAAATAGTTACACATATTATTGCCCTCAAAGAATGCCCAGTATTGAAACCAGAGAACCTTCAAAACATTCAACGCAACTCAAATCCAAGTCTTTGAATAATTTTTCTAAGCCAGACTCAAAGTGTGTGTGTGCAAAGGTTCCTTTGCAGATTCATCCCCAGGTGAGCCAACTCAATGATTTCGTCAAAAAATTGGGATCGATGGGTCAAACCAACCTAGATGTCTCAATTATGCCCGCAGTTGCTTTTATGTGCTCAATGTGGTATGGTTTTCTTTCTCTTTTGTCTCTTTCTTTTTTCTTTTCATTTTGAACTTCTTTTTTCTTTTCTTTTCTTTTTCTCTTTTTTTTCTTTCTCTTTTTTTTTCAACACACCTACCCTTTAAGGTAGCATTTCTCCTCATGGTGGTCCTAATACTCGCCCATGGGTAGCTTCACGCTTATCGGTTATAGGTGGTTCAATTCTTTTCTTTAGAGACTTTTCTTTCATTTTCAACCATACCACACATCATAACATAAGCAAATCAAGATAGACATCTAAGCAAACGGTCATTCACCGACCTACAATTTCTTCAACTAGTCACCTTGCCAACTACTCAGGTTTTCACCGGTAAGAACCTATAGTGAAGTGCTTACGAGTCTAACATAGATCAATCACTAAAAGTATCAGATAAAAGCACGTCAAGAGTTTATCGTTTCTAAGATTTCACCCTAAAGCAAACGATTTCATCATTGGACTTATGCCTAACTATTAAGGACTAAGAACAACAAATTTTTTTTTTCTTTTTTTTTTTGTTTTTTTTTTTGAAGGCCCCTTTGGTCTTTTTATTCTTACGGTATTTTTTTCTGTTTCTCGGCTTCCTTTTCCCCGATATCCATGTTTGCTAAACTCTTTTTGACAAATCTTTCTTTCTTCTCTAACCCAACAGATATCTATGATGGATTTTAAGACACAAAGTTAACATGATGCGTGTATGCATGAGATGCATGAGATGCGTGCGATGTAAGAGATATAATATGCATGTGGTTATCAAAAGCATAAAGGGGCAACTTCTATAAGTCATACAACTATGGTTCACATGCGGGTTTGTAGGAGTATAGACAAAGGCTCCCACTGGCGAAGGATTACCCACAACTAGGACTCCCCACTCAAGGGTTCGAGCGACCAAGTGAGCGCACCTTTTTTATACCTTAAGGTACGTGCCAACGAGTTATGGTGTATGACTAACTGGCAAATGGATTTCCTATTGTAGATTCCCCAGAGGGATGGTGGAGCGAACTCTCTTAAATACCCAAGCCTCTTAGGCTCTTATCGCCTTGGTGACAGGAATAAACAACAAGTCCTCCAAATAGTCCATCACTGTGAGCTACGGGTAAATGATTATCTAGGTGCCTTCACAGCTTTTCCTTATAGAAAGGTAGTGAATGAAGGAAGACACCAAACCATTACCTAGCCTTAATAATGCCTTTGATTAAACCCCTTCAACCCACAGTAGACACAGTTAACTAAAGCACAACTCACAAACATTACAAGACATTATTTCGGGACCGATTCTCTATCCACAGTGGAGTCGCCAGACTGTAGGACACAGAAATTGACGACGTTGTTCCAGGCTCGCGGCCCGATTGGGAGTACGGAATAGCCCGCGGGGGAACTAAATCGGAGAAATAACATGGAGTCGCCACCCGGTTGGGAGGACGGAATAGCCCGCGGGGGAATTAAATGATTTGTACAATAATTTAACTGAATCTACACATCATATATACTCAAGAATAACCCAAATCTAGTTCGCATTCATCAAAGTAAATCTTATGTCTAAGTTTGCATGCTTGAAAAGTAAGTTATCATAGCGGCAAACATACGATATCACACAATGAGCATGTTGAATCATCAAATACTAAGAATATATAAATAATCACTTAAACACAAACGTAAACTAAATTCCTAATGCGAAAGCAAAGAACTAAATCATGCATAAAGAAATAACATAATCATACTTAAAAATAAATAACATACTAGACTAAATCATGCATAAAGAAATAACATAATCATACTTAAAAATAAATAACATACTAGACTAAATCATGCTAAAAAGATAAATAATCTACTAGACTAAATCATGCTCGAATACAAGGTTGGATGAAACGAAATACGTGTGTCTCTCAAGTGGTACGTGGCATTGTATCCCGAGAACAAACCGTACTCCCATCCATTCAGATTCGGCTACGGAATTTACGTCCGAGTTTCCATCCGATATACCACAAGAGAGAACACATATTCCGTTCATCCGGAAATCACATCATGCACCAATCCACAATACTCATATGAAATAAAGTACTAAAATAAATAAAAATAAAGGATAATAAATAAAGAAGGTGCCCTCAGGTCTAACCTCTTTTGTCGTCTATCGGAAGTGCGTTACACGGCCGTCAGAAGGGTTGATGCTCCGCAACTCCTCCAGTTCACTGGTTCAACGTTTTCCTTCGTTTTTTCGCTGTTTCGATGTTTGGGCTGCTGTTCTTACTCCGTTTTGCTGCGGTTTTAAGGGTATTTTTTTGTCACTGTTTTATGGTAAATAAGGGACTGTTTTGGCAGTTATTTAAGAGCTCGGGGCTGTGATTTTTGGTGCATTTTTGGGCCGAATTCTGGACTGTTCAGGGGCAGAATATGCGGCAAAACTGAGCTGTTTTGGGGGGTATTTTCACGGTAATTGGCTGGGCAATTTATGGGGTTTTCATGGCAGTTTGGAGCAGGTCTTTTCTGCGTGTTTTTGGGACGAATTTATGGGGCTGTTGAAGTGAAGATTATGTGAGCTGTGTTGAAGGCTTGGGGATGTGATGTTGTGGAAGTGGCGTTTTGGTGAGTGAGCTGCTTGAGGTTGTTGTTAGGTGTGAGTTTGGGGCTGCTGTGAAGGCTGTTATTGGTGTGGGTGTGAGCTAGCTATGAGGGCTGTTATTAGGCGTGAGTTTGAGGGCTGAATGAATGGTTTTTACGTTGAATGTCAATGGCAGTTGTGAGGGCTGATGCGTGAAAAGTAGTGCACGGCAGTGGATGAAGGCAGTTTGGGCGTGAGATCAAGGGCTGTTTATAAGGGGTTTTGTGCGACAATGTAAAGAGATTTTATGGTGCTTTTCACGTGAATGAGCAAGCCTCTAAGGTTGAGTTAAGGTTTCTTTTTATAGGCAAATGGTTGGGGTTTACCTTGTTTGAAAATGGAAAGGATTTGTGTAATTATGGGAGATATTTTTAATTAGTGTGTGATAAGGAAAGATCTTTTAATTAGGGAAATGATTTGATTTTTATTTGATTTTTTCTCTTTTAGTTAGGGATATGATTTGGTTTTGATTAGGAAATCGATCCATGGGATTTCTTTAATTTAGGAAGGGGATTTGGCTTGATTTATGCTTGTGTTTAATGTGTGATTTTTGTTAATTTTGAAGGTGAGTGGGCGTGGCTTTAAGTGATTTGGGCGTGGGCTTGGCTTAGTTTGGTGGCTTGGTGTATGGTTTGGTGATGTGTGGGCTTGGTGTGTGTCTTGCGGGGTTTTGGGCTAAAGATGTGTTTTGAAACAGAGGTCTAATAAGCGAACCCGAAGCTAATCCAGCGAATTAAATCCAACAAAAATGTCAATTCTTGACTCTTCCCTTCCGACGTCCGTTTCCCGCGGTTTCCACAATTAAAGAGGTAGTGTCTCCATGCGAGACTCATCATCGGGACTTATATGCAAAAATGCAGTGCCTACAGTTATCATTCCTCCAATTGAAGTTTGGATGGTTTCTCCAACCAGTATTATAGGTATGTGAGTATGGGTTTGGATTTGGTCTATTGAATGTGTTTATGGAACTGACCTGGTCATGGAGACAATCTTTCAGGGCTGGTAAGGACGGGCAAACTTCTGTGACATGTTCATTTGAACTATAAATTTGACATATGATTTCCTGAATGGACTTGACATGATCCATCTTTCCTGTTTCTAAAGCCTCAATTGTTTTAGACAAAAATGCATACTTGGCAGCAAGGTCATGGTCTTCTCTAAGGTTAAACATACCTCTACCAGATGGCTGTGGTTTAATAGATGACTCATATGTACCAATTGTATCCCATTGTTGTGTATTCTCTGCTATATGCTCTAGGTAATCTAGTTCATCTTGGGGATCTTTGTCCCTAAACTCACCATTACACATCATCTCCACTACTTGTCTACTTTTGGGTGTTAAACCCTCGTAGAATTGGGCAACTAACCTCCATATTTCAAACCCGTGATATGGACAAATATTTAACATTTCTTTATACCTCTCCCAATATTGGTAAAGTGTTTCCCCCGACTCTTGTGTGAATGTTGTGATTCTTCTCTTAAAGGAATTTGTCCTATGAGGGGGAAAGAACTTTTTAAGAAACTGCTCTTGTAAATCATCCCATGTTCTAATAGATCATGACCTAAGGTTTTGTAGCCAAATTTTAGCTTTATCCTTTAAAGAAAAGGGAAAAAACTTTAACCGAATTATATTCATGCTATAATTTTTGTCTGTGCAAGTGTTACATAATTCTCCGAACTCTCTTAGGTGCTGATAAGGGTTTTCTGATTCTAGACCGTGGAATGTGGGTAAAAGATTGATGACACTTGATTTAAAATTGAAACGTGCTGCTTCTGAAGGAAAAACATTATAAGATGGTGATCCTGACCTAGTGGGATTCATTAATTGTCTGAGTGTCCTAGGGTGATTAGGATCTCCATGCTGAGACTCGTTTTCTTCCTGATTAACTGGGTTTTCAACTTGGGCAGGTGGATTCTCAATTGGATTTCAGCCATTCTTACTAACAATGAAGGTGATGATGACTCTCTTTTTAATCTGCCACTATATGTTCGAGACCAGTGTTTCATGCAACTTAAAAAAACTATATGTAAAAATATGAAATTGCAAATACAAAACTTAAAAATGAAATTAAACTAAAAAATGAAAAGAACAAATTAAGAAAATACAGATGCAGTGATTTATATCTAAAAACGTCCTCTAACCCTCGTCAATTCCGATCTAAATTGATTTCTCGTTCATTTTCTCAATTTCTTGAATTATATTTTCATGAAGCTTTATGAGAGCATCTTTACGTGGGGATGGTTCAAAAAATTCTTTTATGAACAGCAAACACCTTTTAAGTTGATTTTTCTATTTCCTGTAACCAATAAAAATTAAGAACAAAGTCTCTCTATATGTGAGATTTCTGGGTTCAGTTCATCAAGGATTAATCAGGACAGTTGGGTCTACACAAAAAAAAAGAGGAAGATAAGATGCGGAATTTAAATAAAAATAAAATACGAAATAAAAATAAAGAAAAGAAAAGTAGAGAAAGAATTATTTAATAAATATTCTATCTACTAAATAATATTTCCCCGGCAACGACGCCAAGAACTTGACACGCTCGAAAAGTTATCTTTTACTCCCAAGTATAAGAGTGTCGAAGTAATAAATAACCCGGTGAGTCCGGGGTCGATCCCATAGAAGAGATTTAGCAAAATAGAATAATGAACAGTGCGGAAAAGAAAAGTTTGATTTGTTGAAGTAGTTGGGACTTTTAGGTTGGAATGCAATAATAGAATGAAATACTGGAGTTAGGGGATCCACTTTTAGTCTTTTAAATATTTAGAAATCTCGCTTTATTATAATTTATAAATTACCTTTATTACCCACTTAATTTATTACAGGAATTAATTATGCCAATATAAAGAACCAGCCATAAAGACGGTAATCATTTATATCGATAATTAGTCCTACCAAGGTATTAAGTATGCCAAAAACATAAAACCGGCCATAAAGGCGGTGATACCGTTTGTCTATAACAAGTCCTATCAAGGTACTTAATTATGCCAAAATCGTATATAACCAGCCATATAAGTGGTGGAAAGATAAAACCGGCCATAAAGGCGGTAGATAGATAAAACCAGCCATAAAGGCGGTATAAAGATAAAATCGGCCATAAAGGCGGTAGAAAGATAAAACCAGCAATAAAGGCGGTAGACAGATAAAACCGGCCATAAAGGCGGTAGAAAGATAAAACTGACCATAAAGGTTGTAGACAGATAAAACCAGCCATAAAGGCGGTAGAAAGATTGTCAATAATTAATCTAGATTTAAATCAAGTTTTTATCATTAGATTTCAATTTATTTATTATAATATAAGCGAGTTTAATCTATGTTTCCATTATAAAAGCTTCACCATTACCCCAGCATAAAAGAAATTAGCTACTCATTTTGTAATAAAACATACTCGTACTTTTATTATTGAAAGAAAAAGACATTACAAAAAGCTTTAAGTAAATAAACAAACAAGACTCTCTCCAAGATTTACAGAGGAATCAGGAAAGAAAGTATGAAAATTTCTAATGCCGGACCCTCATATTTATAGGAAACTTGGCCACCCAGACCAGCGAATGCATATTGTGGACACGTGTCAAAGAATGGTGAAGCCACGTTGGGGACATGTGTCAAAGAATGGTGAAGCCACATTGGGGACACATGTCGCGACGCAAAGGTTCCATGTGTCACGACGTGCTTGCAGATTTTACGACGTGCTTGCAAAATTTATGACGTGCTTGCAGAATTTACGACGTGTTTGTAGAATTTACGACGTGCTTGCAGAATTTACAACGTGCTTGCAGAATTTTTGTTTTTTTTTTCACGTCTGATTTGTCCCGTCAAGCTTCCGAGCAGTGTTTTTCCTGACAAAAACATAAAATAACACAATAAAAGCACTCAAAGCATAACTTTAAAATATTATTTCACAAATGTGTCAATTTAATGGGATTAGTTGAACCATAAGTGTAAAATGATTAACTTATCGTCTAATAAATATGCAATTTTTAGTATTCATCATCGACATGAGATGTGGGCCTCGAAAACTTGATGGTGTATTCTATGTTTCCTAAGCATAACTCGGATAGCCTACAACGGAGGGATTGTTAAACATATGTGGTGACCTCGACTTGTATAATTCAGAAAGGTTGTTCGTGTTTTTCGCGAATTCGGAGGTGGCCGAGTGCGTATATATAAGCTAGGCTTATATGACAAATGTGTCTGGACTTATAGAGTCCCACAATATGAAGTGTATTCGTTGAGCACTTTGATGGCCGATAATGTTGATAATAAATAATATTTGATATTATAATTATCAATTAAAATAATAAAGTGTTATTGGATAACATTAATTATTTACTTTGACCCAATTGGATTAATCCAAAATAATAAAATCACACAAGGGTTCTGTTGTAATTTCATAAATATTTCTACCATTATAGGATATTTTGGTAATTATAAAATATGTAATAATAGGTGTATTTGGCTTGATTTAATTGGATTAAATCAAAGTGGTAAACAAAGATGATTAGTCACACCTAATTTTACATATTTAGACAAATTGGATTAAGCCCACCTAAAAGTTGATTATAACTTTTATTAATTAAAAATTACATAAGCTTTGCTATAAAAGGCAAGTTTGAGCAAGTTTTTAATCAAGCAAAAGCTTAAGAAAGTTAAGCTTGTGAATGCTAAAACAAGCAAGTTTTAGAAATATTAGCCTAAGTAAAATAAGTTTCTAGAGAAGCTTGGAAGTTCTTTACAATATTTCAACAATGAGAAATCAAGATTGGATCTTGGAATCAAGCTTGCTATCTTTGGAAGTTTTCTACAACATTTAACAAGGAGAAAAAGATTGAATCTTGGAAGCTTACTAGGTAAGTTTGATATTCTCTAAAGCTATATTTCCATTAGTGAGTTATCATTAGTGAAACATATAGTGTAGTATATGTATTAGATACATAATAACATAGCTTGATGTTGACATTAGGCTAATAAATTGTGTAAGGATGTTTTGGAAATATAAACATAATATGCTTGTGATTGGGTCAAAAGGTTTGTATCGAACATAAACATAAAATTAGAGTTTGGAACTCTACATGATAGCTTGAAGTTATGTCTACCATTCTAGAATAACTTTACCGCCATTGAGTGACATAGAATTTTTCCTGAGTCACTTCATTGTGGGATTGTAATTTGGTTTGTATTTTAGATTCAAAATTTACGCATGTGTGTATTTGAAATAATTTATGTTTTTATAAAATATTTGATATTTTAAAAGTATGACTTTGTTCTATAACATGTGTTGATATTGGTTTTGATGTTAAAATTTAATTTTGAGTGTTTGGAAGTGTTTATGGAAGGTTGAAAGCAATTAATGTGTAAATACTCTTTTTCCATCAGCTCTATGGAAAGAGAGCCGATGGAAACAATAAAAATTAATATTGTGTGCAAAATGCACACAGCACACAGTGCGTGAGCACGCTGAAATTTATTTTTTCCCTTTTTAAGTTATCGGACTCTGTTCACTCACCCCTTTTTTTTCCTATTCACTCGTAATGAAATATAGTATTCTATTAAATTATTTAAAAATATATTCATGTTTGATATGCATGGGTTAAACCCACTTCCGCTTTTTCCTATTCACTCACACAACCGCCCCAATAACAATGAATCCCTATTTTGTATCAGAAAATCTCATTACCGTGGGGAAACAAATTGGTAATAGAAAAAATCCATGGATGTATTGGTGATTTATTTTATGAGAATGAAATATCTTTTAATTGTGCAAATTGTGAAAGCTACTAAAAGATGTGTCATGCAATTGTGCAATATATCGATCCATCTAGTAAGTGATACTTTTAATATATATATTGACTTATAGTTATATTTTAATTGATCTTTACTAATTTTACATATTTAATATTACATAGTTGTCAAGCCTCATTCTTATCATGATTTGAGGGTTGATACATTGAAAACTAAAGTGTGATACAAATAAGTGTTTTAGTTTACATAACTTGCCAATTTATAAATTTTTGTTTATGTACATAGTGAACGATTAACTTCTTTTACTTGTAGGTTGTCACCAAAAATGAATCTACTTACAAGCTTGTTGGTAAATGGTTAATGCGAGACTATATAATTTATTGGACTCCTTGTGCAACTCCTCGTATGAATCTCATGTTACAAGATCTTTGTGTCATGCCTATGGTGGTAGATGTTGTGGAGAAAGTGAAGGAAATATCCCTCTTTATTTACAATCACACTCATGTATTTCATTTGATGAGGAAACTTACAGGTGGGAGAGATCTTGTACAACCTGCAATGACTCGTTTTGCCATTAATTTTTATACTTTACAAAGTATGTTTGAGAAAAAGACAAACTTAAGAAGTATGATGACACGTGAAGTTTGGTTGAAAAGTAAATGGGTGAAACTTAAAGTTAGAAAAGAAATTGCAAGGACAATCAAGAAATCAACCTTTTGGAATCCAATGCATTATGTCTTGAAGACTATGGTTCCTTTAGTTGATGTGATTCAGATGGTTTATATGGAGAAAAATCCATCTATGGCTTACATATATTGTGCAATCAAACTTTACAAGGAAAAGTTACTTACCAATTTGGGAGATGCAACTCAAGAAGATAGGAATACTTCGAAGAAAGTAGTGTCTATTATTGATTCTCGATGGAAGGAGCAACTCAGACAACCATAGTATGCGGCGGCTCATTAGCTTAACCCACTTTATATGTATTACACTCCTAATTCTCCAAATGTAATGGATATAAATGATGAAATTAAGAAAGGTCTATTGGACTGTATCTATAAGCTTCAGATAATGAAGATCAAGAAGTAGCTATCACCCGTGAGCTTGCGGCCTTTCGAGAAAAAGGAAGGGAAATTTGTAAGTCTTAGTGCCCAAAGACTTAAGGATGAGATGACTGCATGTAAGTTTACTTCAAATAGTTTTTATGTGAATTTGATGTTAATAAGTTACTTTTCTTTAAGTACTTCCTTATGTTAATCTTTATAGATATTTGTGGATAACTTTTGGAAGTGAGGTTCCAACCTTATAAATATTTGCTGAGAGAATAGTTAGACTGATTAGTTTGGCTTCTCCGTATGAGTGGAATTGAAGCATTTTTAGTAATGTAAGTGTGTTTATTTTTCTTTCTTCTTGTTTATGTTTGCATTTTTAGCTTCTTCTTTTTTTAAGTTAATATGCTTCTTAATAATTATAAATCCACACTAAGGAGAGAAACTATTTAGAATCGAGTCAGCTAAATGATCTAACATATGTGCAATATAACAAGAAGCTTAAGAATTGTTATGAAGAACGTATTCTCGGGAAAGATCTTGATCTTATTCTCTTGAAGTCAATGGATGAATGTACCGAGTGGTTAGTACCGAGTGATACTAAAGGAGATTTTGAACATGGAACAGACTTTACTTATGGAACTCTTGAATACACTGAAGGAAATCAAGATGATATGATTCCTCCTATCACTCGTACTTATAAATGACGTAATAAGAAAACTCAAGAAAGGTCGTCTTCTAGCCCCCAGTCCACTTCATGATGACATGATTCTTCTACAACATGTCTTATAGATGATGTCTTAGATGAGGATGAGATTATGGGGAGTGATGAAAATGATGATGACATGTTTTCAGGAGATGATGGGTCCTCTAAGGACATGATCAATATTGTTTTTTTAGACATGGTTGTTTGAGTGAGTCATCAAACATTGTCAAATAACTTGTACATTAGAATACATTATCACCATATTACATAATATCAATGACATAATACTAGCTCAATATACATATATACATACATCTATATCCATAATAAAATTATAACGATTAAACCAAACCACCCAAACCCGTGGTTTTAACCAACCCAAACCCATGGTGGTTTGGTCAACTTAAACTTTCCAAATCTATATAAATACACATACTTATACTTATACTCACACATATACACATACATGTATTTACACATATCTTTCTTACGAACAAACAACCGCCAATGTGTTGGTATACATCACATGGAATAGTTACCTCATGTCGTGATCACTCATGATCTTAGTCAAATTTGTCAAAATGAAAAGTGGAAATGATTAGAATCGGTGTTATATAAAATTCTCGACTTAACTATAACAAACTTCTGGATCTTCCTGTAACATCAAATTAAGTCCGATTTCAACGATTTTTGTTTTATTACTTTCAAAACATTTAACTTTACAAATCTATCACCTTAGATTCACTTTTCAGTCTAAAACCCAAAAATCCTACGAAAAGTCTGAAAATATTACGAACAGATCTGAAATATTTTTTTTCTTTCATATATCTCCCAAATAAGTCAAATAACCTTAATACAATATAATATAATGTTCCAAAATAACCCGTTAGCCTAAATTCACAAATCACGTGTTCTTAAAAAATCATCAGAAAACATTTCCGAAAATGCTACAAAATGATCATGAACCCTCTGAACTTATCTGAATCCATCTAAAAATCATTATATCATCATAATTATGTCATTTCTATTATTACGTTTATCAAAGCACATATGTGCGTGAAATCTTATTTACCAAAAACTCGATAATCATACCTGATCGATCCAATATATTTTGATTTCGCTCAAATTCTACAAATAGCTCATATTCAATGTACTCTAGTATAATTAATTCATTAAACATCAATACATTACTCTATGAATCTACAGGGTGCATCCGAATATAATACAACAAACTTGGAAAAGTCGACTTTTTATCGAGATGCCTTATTAAAATTTCGAGCGTACCGGTAGACTCTCTACGCCCCCACGAACGTGTAGGAATCGACGAAATTCTAATATAAGCTCCTGAGAAAATTTATCACTATTCATCAGAATATTTCTCTCTCGATTCATGTGAAATCGAGTGTCATTACACAAAACCGATATTGCAGCCTTGTAGTACTCTCTGAGAGCTTCAATTTGGCAGGTGGCTTGACACGTGGATTGAAGCGACGAGTCAGGATCAGAAACTGGAAGTGTTCGCGCCTCTCTATTATTTTCACCGAATTCTGGCATTTTACGGGTTGCCACCGACCACCGTTGGACGGAGGGTGGCCGGATGCACCCCCTCTGCTGGCATGCCGGCCGGTGATGGCCAACTGGCCACCGACTTGATCAGTCCTTCATTCTCATGGTTTGGGGATATGGGCTTCAAATGGGACTTTTTTCATTGTTTGCTTCCCATTGTAATTTAAAAAATTTGGACATATATAAAAGAATTTTCAGAAAATTACAAACACACCCACATGAAATTACGGTTTGGCCCTTTTCTTGGGTTGATACTAAAATCAACAAAATTAAGGCCATTCTGTTCAAAAGTTAGAAAAGTAACAAAGACGAAAGTTGTTCGTATCGGAAAAAAGAGTCTAATGGTTCAATAATCTTCTAAATCAAAGTTCGTTTACTATTTTTATCATCGAAAAATTAAATATTATCCGAATATAAAAATCGAGTAACCAGTTCTTTGGAATTTTCACAGATTCCAATGCAACGAGATTCCATTTTAAAATATTTCGACCTATCTTCCAACTCTTATTCTCCAACATCGTCTTGATACGAAACCTTAACTGCAATCCAGAAACCTTTCGAATATAATTCGAAAATTCGAGATATACATTATAAAATTAAAATATCTCTATAATTTTTATTATTAAATTATAAAATTAAAATAAGAAACCTATTAGAATATAAAAAACATACTCTCTATTTAAATAAGAACACTATTCATTTAATTAATTAATAATGTAATTCTTATTATTAAATTATAAAAATGAGTCTCATTAAAATAAAATAAAAAACATATATAGTACATAATCTCTATAATTAATTTTTTATTAGTAACTTATAAAATTAAATAAAAAACATAATCTCCTACTAAAATAAGAAACATAAATAGTAGTCGTTCACAAAACTAGACAATTTTTTTAGTTTTTTGGTCTTTTTTTATTTTATTTTTTTATTTTTATAAGTTTTTTCATGAATTTTTTATTATTTGTTATGCTTCATGATGCATACTATGAATTTTAGCTCTTGCACAGTGACAATCAATATTTCAAGTTTGATAAGAAAAAAAGCTTAAATTGAATAAATTACATTAAATTTTATTGGAATTCATCCGAAAAAATAAAATATTTTTAAAGTTATTTATAACTAGAAATATGTTTTCAAATGAGAGAGTAAGACGAGAGAAAAACTTTAATATGAATTAGAAACATTATTTGAGAATTGATAGACAAATAAATAAGACATAAATATTAAGTATAAATAAAACAATTGTCTCATTTAAACTATAAAATCAACTAGATTCAAATCATTTACAAGATCAATACTTAAAATCTTATTAAGATTTTTGTTATAATATGAAATTATAATCAAAGATGTGTTCAACTCGCACAAAATACGAGCCATATACTGGTTGTACATAAAAAAATAATCTTTATCAATATAATTTATAAACATGCTAAGATTTTCTCTTGAAAAGATGATGATTTTTTTAGCAAGGGAGGATGAAAAGAAAAACCCTCTTATTTGGCGAAATTAATCATAATCTTGTCAATTTTCAATTAAAACCCATCTAAACTCATTGTGATTGTAATCATAACAGCTATACAGTTACTTTATTGGGGAAATGTCTTTTACTTTTGGGAAATTATGATTTTTCTATTGTAATTTATTTAAGCATTAACCCCATGGTTCCAAAAATTTAATAAAATTTTTTTTTTTGTGATTCCATAGCGGGGATTATGTCAGGATTATCCCCTATCGCCTTATTTGTTTAATATTTATTTAGAGCAGTTTTCTCAATTAATCGATTCTGCTTAGCTGAAAAATAGTTTGACAGAGTCATATTTAGCCATGAGTTAATGGTGTCGTATTTATTATTTGCATATGATTGCATGATAATCTACCATGCTTCTACTGGTCAACTATTCAGAAAATTATATTATGTGCCGGGTGTATATGTCTTCTCTCTCACAGCAGGCGGGCTCCACACAGCTGTGGGGCTCGCCTGCTGTGAGAGAGAAGGCATATACACCCGACACATGATATACCACCTCCAACTATTCAATTATGAAAAATACTTGGCTTATCGGCTTTGATTGGGCGTCATAAGTCTTATATTTTTACATATATTTGACAGATATATAACAAGAGTGATCAATCGTCTATGTAGTTGGGGGTATAAATTATTTTTTGCCGGAGGTAAAGAAGTTCTAATTAAGGCTTATGTTATATGGATGTTTCATGTCACATCCCAGTTTCCCAAGACGTGATCGGCAGGAGACGGTGTTACCATTTGCCCTGAGCCTCAACTTACACATACACTACATGACTACTCATGACTTATACATGCTTAACATGACATGAACTGTCTCATAGCTTATACTTGTCCTATGTATACCTGCATTATCTTATTAACCTACTATAAACTTGCATTATTACACATAGACTACTCAAAATATAATTATCATAACTTGAATTATATAACTAATGAAATGAGGCCACATGGCCTAACATGAAACAACAATGTGTGTGTGTGTATATGGACCTTTGACACTTGTAAACCTAATAACTGATGAGAACTCCTATTGACTGCACCCTAATGACTACAGTTGGTGTCCATCATCTCCAATGCTCGTTCTCCACATGCATGAAACCTGCAACACAAAACTTGAGAGTGTGGGTGGGTTAGGTCAATTGAATAACATAGTGAGTGAACATTGAAAACAAAATATTTATAATAAACTTGCAAATAGTAATCTTAAATTACTTTGCATAAATGAATCATGCGTAGTTCTTAAAATGAAACTGCAAAACGTGACTATGAAATCATAAGCTTGACTGAAACCCGTGACATAACCTGGAAAACTAAAACATAACATCGTGACCGAAAACTTGTAAACATGTAAACTGACAAATTTATTATGACCCAAAAACATCAACATGACCTGAAAACTATAGATAGGACCTGATGACGTCAAACGACATGAAAACATCAAACTTGACATGAGAGCTAAATAAAGTCAATATTTGAAATCATAATTGAGACTGTAAAGCGACAAATGAAAACATGACTGTAATGTGTACAATGACAATTGGAAACATGACTATAAGACTGTATAATGTAAACATGTAACATCCCTGATCTCAGAGATGTTACCGGCAGGGAATAGGCCGTAATATTCCGCTAAGCCTCAGACTTCAGACTTTTGCTATTCTTAGCTCACATAAAATTCATACATAGGGACCTTTGCCCCAACTCAACGACATGAAATGCATCTTAAATTCTCATATATTGAACTACATGTCACAACTTTGATCATAATACATTAGTACATTTTAATAACTTAATCAATACAACGCATGACATACAACTTTCACTTAGAAACTGACAATGTTGAGATTCTATACATACTCTGGTGGACTCAGACCCTCTAGTGACTGCATCAGTATTCGTCCTCTCGAGCTCGCCCTCCGAGAAAACCTGCAAGATAAGGGAACTGGAAGTGGGGGTTAGATCGTTGTACGATCTAAGTGAGTGGACGATAAAACTGAAATACTAAAATAAAAAACATTTGGTTTTAAAACCAAAGTTCCAGAAATAACTTGATATAAAAACTCTTTTCTGAAAACTTTATCTTGAAATCTCTCTTATAATGCTTATCTTTCTGAAAACTGCTTTTTGAAAATCTGGTTCTTGTAAACTTGTATCTGAAAAATCTATTCTCAAAACTATTTTTAAAATGTCTATTTTCTGAAAACTGCTTCTAAAATCTGATCTCGGAAAACCAATATGTCTCTGAAAAACTTGATGTATGGGGACGTTACGTATCGTCGTCCCCCCATACGCCTAACTAGAGATAGAAGTGCAAATCCATGACTTTGGGGCGTTACGTATCGTCGTCCCCCAAAGCATGCCACTACTGTCCCTGAAACTGATGGTCTTAGGGCGTTACATATCACCGTCCCTCAAGCCACTGAACTAGAACTGGGGGTGTGGATCTATGCTACCCTCCAAGCTCTGAAACTAGGATTTATTGGCATCTGTCATCCCTAGTCCTGAACTAGGATATGGGGGCGTTACGTATCACCATCCCCTCAGTCCTCTACATGTACACATGTTATCTGTCAGTCAATTCAACTGTAGCAAGTTACATACTGAGATGGGTTTTTCCCTTATGCCTCGAAAACATAAAACATATTCTGGAAAAAAATATTTCTTCTTAAATCATAAACTTTTATAAAAATAACTGTAATAAAATGATCTAACGCCCTAAAACGTAAAAAGTAAGTCTGTTACAAAAATAAAAATGAAGATCATTTAGAAGAGTAGTGTTCACTCACTGTTTGGAAATCTGCCTGCATTACCCACTCGCTGAGAAAACTCTGGTTCCTGCGATGATCTTTTTTCTTGTGAATTTCCTCATCACCTAGGGTTTTATGGATGCCAAACCTTCTTCCTTCTTCCTTCTTCTCTCTTTCTTCTTCTCTTCTTTCCCTTTTCTTCTTCTTCTTCTTCCTTTTTTTTTTCACGTTCTTGTTCTTTTCTATTCTTTCCAATTTTTGTGAAATGTTAATAGTAACCCACTTTTTGTACTTGGGCTTCTTTGAAATTGTCAAAGGTAGAGGAAATTTTAGAAATTGGTAGAAACTTTGAGACTTTTCTAGAATGGGTCTCAAGTATTATTCAACCAAATTTTTTTTCTACATTTTCTACTCATTTATGGTCTGATTTTAGAAACATATTCAACGCAATAGTCGTAGATCTCGATCTCAGCTTTCCGACGATATAAAATTCATAAAAATCAGAGTTTGTATGAAAACGTTACGGCCTAAATACTATGGGCTATCCGTGGTGGAACATCGTAACGTCGAATATCGGATCCTTGACACAACGGTATATGTTTCCAATCATAATTTATATTATGTGACACTCTTCTCACAGTGTGTGTCATTAGTCAGGATTTTTGGTTGTTACAAATTCTCCCCCCTTTAAATAGGATTTGACCTCGAATCCCCTCTAAACTTGGGATTTTATAGGATCTGTGGGTCCCTTAAATAATCCTCGTACTGTGCTGTAACTATTATGTATCATCAGGGATTCTATTTGGCTTAACTATGAAGATCTTTACTCGGCCGATCATTTTCCAATTGACTAGTGAGCATATGAGATTCTCCATCTTTCTTAATATCTAACTCATACATCGAACCTTTTTCCATGTTTGGGTAAGTTGTTTCAGAGTTCGTGGCTTCGGTGAATATTCCTTAGGTTCTTTACGGAGAAGTAAGGGTATTCTTAACTACCTTTCTACCTTATTTTTAGTTATGTTCAACAATTATTAGACTCGATCAAGTTCTCTTTAGCTAGTATCTTTGACTTTCACTAGAGATACTGGTATCTCATGGTTAGGCTTCTCATACTCCCTTTCCGGAATCGAGAGGTTTACAGGAATGATTCTTGTCGTTACATGCAATGCTTCTATATTCTCCTTGGCGGGTTCAACCTGCTTATGATCTTCTCTTTTTCAAGTTCCAATATCTCTGCTTATTTAAGAGGTTTAGGGTTCCCTAACTTGCTGGTACTGTCTAGCGATGACTCTTGTACTTAAAATGTTGCTTCTGGGTAGTTTCCTAGTAGTCCTCCTTAATTTTCTAAAGATCAAGCTTACTTGTAAACATCTTGGCGCTTAAACCGCAATCTTTTCTAATTACATCGACGCTGACATTTTTGGCCTGCTAAAGTTCATTTCCTTTTGCACTTGCTCTCGTTGTTAAATCTGAATACATCAACTCGCTTTCTATACTTGATTACATGCTATGATACCTCATCTTTATTGTTTTCCATAATGTAGTAAACTTATTTCCTCTGTTCTATACTATAATATACTTCTGCCAATACTTACTTAATAATTTTACTTCCAAACCTAGTGTCTGCTGACCTTGTCATCTTCTCTCCCTCTCTGTTTTGTAACTGAAATTTCTACGGCCTATATCTATGTCTCCTTATCTGAAGGATATTAAATCTCACATATCCCTAGTCTTGTTTAACACTGTTCTCTTATATTCTTGTCATTGCTTAACTAGTACTCTTATTTTCATTGTCTTATCTAAAAAATTGTCTTCTAGATCTCTCACTTAAAGCTATTTCCTTTCCTATTCTGTTCCAGTACGGTTTCTAAAGGTTTTATGCTTCGGTCTTTTATCATTATACTTCCACTTCTTTCTGGGAATATCTTAAGGTAACCATCAAGGTCCATCTCTGCTGCTGTTGTCTAACAGGGTTGGGAGGGTAGGGATTATCCTAGAGTCTTCTGGTGGTGTGTTCTCACTAGCTATACATGCTGCAATTGCTTATGCTGCTCATCTTATAAACTTATGGATATGTTGTTTACATTTCTGGTGTTGGCTTCCCCACTAGGGTACTACTACTAGAAATTATATGAATTTCATGTTTCAACTCTACTACTAATTCATTTTCTAATTACCGATGATATCATTCTTTATTGTGAACCTCCATAAGGTTCATACTCTGTCAAACTCCTACTATTCTCGGTCTATTATTCTTTCTTGCTAAACTTTACTCTATTACTTAACTTTCCTACTTATTTTAGTTCCTTGAACTCCTTATATCTTTATTTCCCTGGAAACTTCATCATCTTTGATTGCTTAAGACAACTCTACTAAGTTTTTTGGTCCGGGTTTTACTCTTTACCTAGTCTTTGCTTCTCAATATCATGAGATTCTTTATGAGTTGTTCACCATATTCCTGAGAGTTGTTCTCTCTAATGTCTTCGTATTTCTAAGTCTTTACTTCCTTAAGGTTCCTTATTTTAACGGCGGCTTCCAGACTTAGCTCATCTTACTGAGGCATCGTACTATTTTGTCTCATGCTTCTTATCTATGTTCCATTGGACTTATCGATTTGGATGTCTAGCCACTTCGCGATTCGTCTAACTTGTCAATGGCTTTTCTTTACTGATCCTTCTTTTTACTAGGTTCTAGGTTGAGGAGTGGGCATATACATTCTATAGGAATCCATGGACACGCATTTTGTTTAACACTTAAGCTTGGTGATGATCTGGTCAACTACTTCATGTCTTGGGGCCACACAACTATCATCAATTCTCTACACCACTATCTTCTCGTTATGTTAACTTTATGCCTAAATGTTCTGAATTTCTTTGTTACTTTTTGCATTCCTCCTAATTAGTTTCGTATCCTAACTCTTGGTTCTAAGTTGGGAATGGCTACATGCTCACATATCTGGTTAAGTCTCTAATTCATGCCTTAGGATTTCTTTCTTTTATTTCTCACTCCGAGGTCTTATTTTCATTACTGCCTCCAAGCTATATTACCTATGCTACTATACATGCTGAATTCTCTTACCACATATGTTTACCTTCTTACTGTTTTTAGATTTTATCTCTTGGCTCTTTGCCATGCTATAGGGGCTAATGGTGGTTCGTACTTCTGTCTACTTCTTAGTTTTCTGTTCTCTGTTCTTGCTATGAGCTTCAAGTCTCGAAATTGGCACTATATTCTGCTGTACATACTGATACTCTGGTCGCTCCTAAGTGGCTCTAACCTCTCGGGTCTATTCTTTATATTTCCATCGATTTCTACTGGCTTTAGACTGATCTGTAAGACCTACTATGCTTGATCTATTCCGGGGACTTCTACTAGTACTGCAAGCCTCGTGCTGACTTGTCTAGATCTTTGGACTATACTGAGTTCTTTCCTTTATTTCCTCAAAACTTCCTTATTCTTTTTCTGGGTGATCTATCTTTCAAGGTCTTCCCTTTCTTAAAATGAACTCTCGTCGGGCTTGTTACAGTTACTTATATCTATGCTAATAAGAGTTAGGATAACATCTAATGCCCTGATAGGTTTCGATATCCTTATTCTGGTATTATGTGTCCTGGTGGAGTTTGTATCTCATGTAAGGTAGGTATGAGCTCGATTCCATCAGGACAGTTTCATTGGTTGGCATCACGGTGGGGTGAGGATTTGGATAGATCGGGGCCTTATCTAGTGAATTTATTGGTTTGGGCAACTAATCATTTTCCTGATGTTATTCCTCTTATTTACCTATGGGCCTAGGTTTGGGGAACCTAGAAGCCTCCACAACTAATCCTGATTTCTTGATTCTTCTACCTTATGGTTGTTCTTAGTTATTCGGGGAACTCGCAATCTATACGAAGTGTTCGAGAGTTATTGGATCAACTAGGAATAATTTATGTGAAGGAAATGAATCTTACTTAGAAGGAAAAGACTTTACTTAGGTCTACTCGGTATTTTACTCGTGTTCAGAGTCGTTATATCCTTCTTCTATATCCCAAGTTCTGGTGTTTTCCATCTTATCTCATTCTATACTTTTATCTCTTTACTGCCTCTGGTTACTTAGATCATATGTACCTTATCCTTTTTCTTTCCTTATTTTTCTTTCTAGCTTTCTCTCTCCCTCTTCCTACTTTCCTAGGTAATTATCCATAGAACTTTGTTATTTCCTTCTGTCTCCTTACTTTTCCGTCTTCGGCTGCTTAAACCTCTACTCCTTCCTTTCTTATAACTCATTTTCCCACTCCTTTGGGTACTTTTTATTAAAATCTTACTGTCTGGTGATAGGTCAGAATAACTACAGGGAAATTATCAACTTGGATCTAGAATATAATTGTTCTCGCAAGGAATAATATTTGAATAGTTTGGGAAAGTTATCTAACCTGTCTATGGATCTTGAGGACGTACTTGAGGATAGGATACTGGAGAGGTAGTGCATCACATACGAGTATTCCGGACATACTGCGTATACCAGACCCCATCACTCTGCCCACTGTAATCACTGACTCCCTAGACCATGCCCTGATATCATCTTTGTAACATCACCGGCAGGGAATATGTCGTACTATTCCCCTGAGCCTCAGACTTCAGACTTTTTCTATTCTTATCTCACATAAAATTCATACATAGGGACCTTTGCCCCAACTCAACGACATGAAATGCATCTTAAATTCTCATATATTGAACTACATGTCACAACTTTGATCATAATACATTAGCACATTTTAATAACTTAATCAATACAACTCATGATATACAACTTTCACTTAGACACTGAAAATGTTGAGATTCTATACATATTCTAGTGGACTCGGACACTCTAGTGACTGCATCAGTATCCGTCCTCCCAAGCTCACCCTCCGAGAAAACCTGCAAGACAATGGAACTGGAAGTGGGGGTCAGATCGTTGTATGATCTAAGTGAGTGGACGATAAAACTGAAATACTGAAATAAAAACATTTTGTTTTAAAACCAAAGTTCCAGAAATAACTTGATATAAAAACTCTTTTCTGAAAACTTTATCTTGAAATCTCTATTAAAATGCTTATCTTTCTTAAAACTGCTTTTTGAAAATCTGGTTCTTGTAAACTTGTATACAAAAAATCTATTCTTAAAACTATTTTTAAAATGTATATTTTCTGAAAACTGCTTCTAAAATTTGATCTCGGAAAACTAATATGTCTATGAAAAACTTGACGTATGGGGCCGTTATGTATCATCGTCCCCCCATATGCCTAACTAGAGCCAGGAGTGCAAATCTATGACTTTGGGGCGTTACGTATCGCCGTCCCCCAAAGAATGCCACTACAGTCCCTGAAACTGGTGGTCTTGAGGGGTTACGTATCTCCGTCCCCCAAGCCACTGAACTAGAACTGGGGGTGCGGATCTATGCTATCCTTTAAGCTCTGAAACTAGGATCTAGGGGCATCTGTCATCCCTAGTCCTGAACTAAGATCTTGGGGCATTACGTATCATCGTCCCCCCAGTCCTCTACATGTGCACATGTTCTTTGTCCGTCAATTCCAACTGTAGCAAGTTATATACTGATCTGGGTTTTTCCCTCATGCCTCGAAAACATAAAACATATTCTGAAAAAAAAAAATTTCTTCTTAAATCATAAACTTTTATAAAATAACTGTAATAAAATGATCTAACGCCCTAAAACGTAAAAAGTAAGTATGTTACAAAAATAACAAAATGAAGATCAATTGAAAAAGAATAGTGTCCACACACTGTTTGGAAATCTGGCAAGCATTACCCACTCGCTGAGAAAACTCTGGTTCCTGCGATGATCTCTTTTCTTGTGAATTTCCTCATCACCTAGGGTTTTATGGATGCCAAACCTTCTTGCTTCTTCCTTCTTCTCTTCTTTCCTTTTTCTTCTTATTCTTCTTCTCTTATTCTTCTTCCTCTTATTTTTCACGTTTTCTTGTTCTTTTCTATTCTTTCCAATTTTTGTGAAATGTTAGTAGTAACCCGCTTTTATACTTGGGCTTCTTTGAAATTGTCAAAGGTAGAGGAAAGTTTGGAAATTGGTAGAAATTTTGAGACTTTTCTAGAATGGCCCCTAAGTACTATTCATCTGAATTTTTGTTCTTTATTTTCGACTCGTTTCTGGTCCGAATTTAGAAAAATATTCAACTCGAAATTCAAAGATCTCGATCTCAGCTTTCGGATAATATAAAATCATAAAAAATAGAAGTTCGTATGAAAAGGTTACGGCCTAAATATCATGGGTTGTCTGTGGTGGAACATTGTAACGTCTAATAACGGATCCTTGAAGAATTTTCCGATTGTCATTTCACGACGGTATATGTTTCCAATCATAATTTATATTATGTGACAGTTGTCTCACAGTGTGTGTCAGTAGTCAGGATTCCCGATCGTTACAAAACATGAGTTAAAAATCGAATCATGTATTGAAAACAAAAACACGATTTGAAAAATGTATACATTAATTGAAAACATAATCATGAACTTGGAAACAATGTGCATGTTCTGAAACCGAAAATACAATTTTGAAATTCAGGATTTGTAACTATAGCATGTGCTAATAAGTAACATGTCATTAAAATATTTCCAATATCATAACCTGGGAACGTGATACCTACTTATCAGGACCTAACAGCGCGTTAATAGGAGAACATGAACATGAATAAGCCTATGGGGGTGATTAGTATCCCATAAGACATCATGAGCAAACTTAGGACGCTAAATATGAGGGGACGAAACTTTACTGATGATTTGAAAATATTTTATTTTCTTATAAATCATTTTCTAAAACTTAAGCTGGAAATAATGAAAGAAAAGCATGAATGGAGGACATGACTTGAAAACTCATAAACATGATTCATGGAAGAACATAAGATGTAAACACGTAAACTTTACATTTGGGACCGTAACGACGTCAAACGAAAATATGTAAATATGACATGTAAATTGAAAACATAAATTGTAAACTTGAAACATGAAAACATAAACTGTATGACTCATGGAAGACATCATCTAAAACTGAAAACATGTCACGTGAAGTCATAAACAGTAAATATGAAATCAATGATGTAGGAGAAACATCAAATGAAAAGCTTGTAATCATGACATGTAAGCTGAAAACATAATATGAAGACTTGGGACATAACTTGTAAACTGAAAAATACAAAAGGTATTCATGGATCATAAAACGTAAAAACAACATCATAAACTGATACTGGTACTGGCGAATGCATAAAATGCTAATATAGAGTCCATTATGTATTTTAGACTAGGTATGAAATGAACATGTCCAAATAGATTTCCTAACCAGTACTTCTAAATGGAACTCATGAACGGAAAAAGTAACTTGTATACATATAACACATTGACATAAACTGAAAACGTAAATTGTAACATGTAACATGTACACGTAAATTGAAAACGTATATACATAACTTGTAAAGGCATGAATTGAAATCATATAAAAAGAATTATAAACCGAATACGTAAGCTGTAAATATGATATTCGACTCGAAAGTCATAAAATATAATATGTATAACATGAAACATAAATCGTAAATTCTATTATGTAAGCTATAAATAAAACATGTCATAAACGTAATATTTGAAAATAAACAGAAGAAGTGGCATTCACTCACTATATCGATGTCTTAATGAACATGCACTTGAATTGAGCCGTAAGGATCATCCTACGTGGAATCTATCATGTATTCAAGTATGGTTAGCATACTTGAACATATAATCCTAAACATGCACATGAATATTATGTGTGACTCATGCTAACAGGGAATCCTAAGGTGTTTTATATCATGCTAAAATGAAATGTAACATGAAATGAATGCATAACATGTCTGAGAACATATGTCACATTGCGATGCCGACTCAACCTCTGATTACAACATCCAATTTAACACGAAGGGATAACTCACGGCTAAACCCCATAACATACCTAACTACACGGTATCCCCAAATCATGCTTTTTAAACTACCATATCAATATGAATTGCTTTATTATCCTCTAATATGAAAATCAAATCCCAAAATAATAATTTCATAACATGGCAAAACCCCTTAAAATCTAGGGTTTTACCAACCCATGGCATAAAATGTGATTCAATTTAAACCATGTATGTATCATGTCATAATCCATCTATCCAAGCATGATTAACTTGCTAATTGTGCAAAATCATGAAATATGGACATGGGTCACAAACCCTAGCATGAAAAATACATGAATAAATACAAAAGAATGTCAAAATGGAAGTTAGAGAACTTACATGCTTCATTGATGCGTGAAAATGCATGAAAATCAAGCTTTGGGCTTGATTTAGGGCAAATATTCGGGATGAAGCCGAGAGGAAAGAAAAAAACATCGAAGAAAATGATCGGGATGGGGTTTTATATAAACCTAGCTTTGACCGATATGTCCGTCTCGTGGCCGGTATGTTGGTTCCAGAAGTAAAATTTCGAAGACTCCAAAATGTCTGAGACCAATTTAATGACCGGTATGGAGACCGGTATGAAGCATGCCGGCTCCATAATGCATGTCATGATGCAAGTCCAGCAGTATGCCAGTTCCAGTGGCTATGCTGAGTGTTCTAGACCACCAGTATGTCAATATTGTGACCTATATACCAATTCCAGTGTACAAATAAAGGCAAAATATTTATAAATGCTCGTGAACTTGGACCGAAATGATTCTAAATGATCATAATCTTGAAACGGGGTGTTACATTTTGCCTGCCTGGTGGATTATGCAATGACATTGTGGAGCAGATTACTATATTTTAGAGGGGAACTAGTCAGAAGCGTAAGATCCATTGGATGGGATGGCATGGAGGATTGGGTTTTCAAGACTTCTCTTGCTTTAACAGACAATGCTAGCGAAATAGGGATGACGCTTCCTCATACATGATGATTCATTGATGGCCTCTTTTTTGAAAGCTATATAATATAACTCTGGTGATTTTTTGACATCATTGTTGCTAACTTGATTGATAGTGGCATTTTTCGATAATTATGGTTCATTTTCTCCCTTTAGATCAATGTTAAGCGAATTAGAAGGATTAAGCTACCTTGAGATTTTCAGGATAATCTATTGGTATGGTACTTTGATAAGTTTGGGAAGTATTATGTGAAATCTGGTTATTGGTTAGCTAAGGATTTGAGGAATTACAATATAGTGGGTGCTTCTTCTTATGTTTGAGGGCATAATTGACTCAATATTCATAAAGTACAATAAATATTTGAGGATATTATAATCATTTTATCATTTTTGAAACCATATCATACCAACAAACTAAATAAAAATAGATTATTTAATCATACCACAGTATACCATCTTCCCAAATATGATAACGGTAATTACAGTACAATATCATATATTACTAATTCATCCAAACAAGGTGTTAGAGTCCATTTAGGATTGTTGTTGGGAGATTCAAAAGTAATTTTAATAAGTTCAAAATTAATTTTGGTATTTTTTTTTTTTTGGTAAAGAAATTATTTTTGACTAAATCACCTCCAATATCGCAAATTTGGAAAAGTAAGGAATAAGTGTATTTTTCTAAATATAATTTTGATAATCAATTTTATTATTAATACAACTTCACATATATCCTAACATATATTACATAAACCCAAAAAAAATGTATGGTTAACTTTTTTTTTATTATCAATAAAAGACTAAATAAAATGAATAAAGTACAAATATAAATTTTTAGTTACTAATTATTTACCTAATAAAAAATATTATATATACATGCAGAGGCGGTTCCATTGCTGGGCCCAAAAATAATTTTCAAAATTAACTTAAAAAAATTTATTTATATTAAATCCCTATTTTTTTTGTTCCCACTTTTCCCTAAATTCTGAAACTTGTTAAGAAATGAAACACATCAAGTGAGTAACGAAAGTCAAACGAAACGAAGTCAAGCTATAATATTACTAGTGTTCATGCAATCATTTGATTTTATATTTAGCTTATTCTTGATGAAAAGTATACTTGAATTGGCACATGAGTTATCACAAGCATTACAAAAAAAGACAATGACATTGTGAATGCCATGAAATTAATTGGAGTGTATCGGTAAAACTTGCAAAAAAAAATGAAAGAGAATGGATAAGGTTGTTTACTTGTGGAGTTTCTTCTTATTGTGAGAATCATGATATTGATATTCGTAATATGGATGATATTTTTTTGACTCATGGGCGATCACAACGCAATGATCAAAAGATTACAAATACACATCGCTTTTGGGTTGAGTTATTTTATGCATTTTTTGACATGCAACTTCAAGAACTAAACAATCGTTTCAATGAGCCAAACATTGAGTTGCTTCTTTGTTTGGCTTGTCTATGCCCAAATGACTCATAGCACTTGAAATTCAGCTTGAATTTATATTATGGATGTGGGTTTTAATAATGATTTTTCAAGATTGAAAGGGATTGGTGAGCTTGCAAGAAGAATGATTGAAATTAAAAAAGATAAAGTGTTTCCATTAGTTTATTTATTGGTGACATTAGCATTGATTTTTACCGGTTGCCACAGCTACAGTGGAAAGAGCATTTTCAACTATACATTTTGTGAAAAATCGATTGCGAAATCGGATGGGAGATCAATGGTTGAATGATAACCTAATTGTATACCTAGAAAATGATATTTTTTGTAGTATTAATAATAAGGTAATCATTCAACGTTTTCGACATATGAAGCTCGTTTATATTGAATGAAAATATATTGAATGAAAATATATCAATGAAGTTCAAAATTTTGGTACTTGTTTTTTGTTAAACTTTTTAAAATTATATGAATTTTTAACTTAGTCCCTCATGTATTGAATTCTTAGCTTCGCCACTATATACATGTTTATATTTGTGTGAGTAAATTTTATATTTATATGCGTAAGTAAATTGCAATCCACATTGTACATTTTAGTCATTTGTTCTTACGACAATTAAACATTAAGATTTACCCAACACACTATCTAATAGAATTTAAAACTCATAACACTTTTAAAAATAAAATTTACCAAACCCTTAACTGATTTTCTTCATAGTTAATTTTTTCTATAACAAGGCTAACAACAATAATATTTAAAAACTAAAGTATTACTAAATTGACCCTTATACTTTGGAGGCCAATTAATATTGTTGTTGAATTTATACATATAATTCAAAATAGGATGATTAATTATTAATGTAAATATGATATAAGCTTTGAAAGCTGGAGTTCATGTTTCGATTAAATGTCTTATGTTGAAGTATCGGGGATCGATCTGTTCGGTTAGGCCGTGGTGGGTTGAGGGGGCAACGTCTCGATCATATTGGAAGATGGGATTGTACAAGTGTTTGGAAAATTGTAAATATACATGAACAAAATAAAGAGACATGTTTCTTAGATAAAAAGTTATATACTTAATTTGAAATGAAGAGACATATCTCTATATATGTCATATTTTGACGAAATGCACTGTAATATCCCGAATATTTTTCGGAATGGTTCTGAAAGATTTCCGAATTGAAGTTTAGAATTTGGAACTAAATGATATTCGAAAATAAGACTTAAAGTGTTGGAACATAGGTTAGAATTTTAAGTGAAGTTTCGTCACGTTAGAAAGCGCGTGGTTTCGAGAACCGATTACGCGATCTCTATTTATACCGTTATATGCGTAAGAGTTACTTATTTCGGCTATAAAAATAAAAAACGAACTCTGATTGAGTTGATTCTTGAACCATCAGACTCCGAGACGAACAATTTTTGTGTTGAATACTTTTCGAAATTTGCATCAGAATGGCTTCAAAAATACGTTTTTCCAAGAAAACCCCATAACATGGACCTAATTGTAATTTTCGGGGGTCAAAATGTAATTTTCTAAAACTTTCCTATATGTATATGTTTCTGTTAATTGCGAAAGGGTTATAATCCTCAAAATTTTCCCACGCGACCCCCACCCCCCCAAATCACGTTACAGCTGACCTTGGTCGCGTCGGCGGCCTGGCGGTCGGCGTGACCGGCCAGGGGGTGCGCCGGCCACCCCTCAACCTTATGGTGACTGACGGCGGATTCCAGCGCATTCGTGGGATCATTTGAAGTCTGTATATGTCCTCGAAATCTCGGTAAGACCTCCTGGTAAAAAAACTTGCAAATCTCAAGTTTCCGTTAAAAGTTTGGATGTTTCCAGTAGCTTCGTAAAGTAGTATATTGATATAAATTAAATTGTTTGAACATATATATATTGAATATGTGCATTTGGTAGAATCTGAGTGAAAACGGAACGAGTTTGATAGATCCGATAAAATATGTAAGTTTCCGATAAAAGTGAGTTTTGCGTATAATAATATATTTCAATTTTAATAATAGTTATGAGTTATATATGATATTAAAAAACTATTTGAGTAAATCCGGGTAGGTTCGGAGGGTTCGGGTCCATTCTGTAGCGTTTACGGAAATTTTTTCAAAAGATTTTCCAAAAATATGTAAACTGAGAATTCAAGTTAACTAGTGGCATGAATTAGTTGCTAATGGTGTTTTAAGATTATTGGAACTGAAATATTGAAATCGGATTTAATTTGGTTGTCCTGGAAAGATCCGTAAGTTGTCATAGTAAAGTCAAAAATTCTACAAAGTTACGATTCTGATGGTATTTCGTCATTTGTTTTGGCAGACTTGACTAGGATTTAGAGCGTTCGAGAAGCCAAGTAATTAACTCATGCAAAGAGTACTTGATTTGTTGGTTTGCATTTAAATATATTTGTGTGTGTGTGTGTGTGTGTGTGTGTGTGTGTATATGATTGAAGTGTTTAGGGTAAAACAAGGGTAATTACGAGATACTCTTGAGACAAGTTCGAGATCATGTGTAGTTAAACCTATCGACCGCCACATGTATGGATTTTTATAATGATATGGTATGAAGTGAAATATTGAGTGATATGAATGTCTATTGATGTATTCAATGTGTGAACATGCAATGATATGCATAAGTGTATGTGAATGAATATGTATATGTATAAGTATATGAATACGTATTTGTATATGTATGAAATGATAAGATAAGGTATGACTTGAGTATATAAGATCGGTAAGTGGGGAAAAGTTATGATTTCTGAATTTGTATAAGCAAGTGTCTATGTATGGTGTTTCGATAAGTTTGTTGTTAACTGATATATGTGATTTGTCTGTGTGGTGTTTGGGGGATTAAAAGTGACGTGAAGTTGATATAAGCTAAGTTTTTTCTTGAATGGTTAAGGTACGTGGGGGAAAAAGATGTGTTTCATGAATAAGTATGTCTTAACTAGTAAGTTTCTATACCATGAATGTTTCCTGATAAGAACTCTTGAAAGAAAATATATTTGATCGAAAGTAAAAGACATGAGGTGTATTATATGGTATGGTATTCGAATTCGGAGAGAGGTGTATATTTATATGTTTGATATATATGTATGTATATGAGTATTTGGAATGGTGACTTAAAGTGTGTGTCATGTATATACTTGCGTATGAGAAATTGTGCTATGAGTTGTGTTATATGATATGTGCTCATCTATGTATGTTTAATTGGTTGATAGTTTCGTGGTATAGCAGTCAAGCTGGTTAGGAGTCAGTTCGGACGACATTCATCTCATACATATTCTAAAGTAGGTAATGAGTCTCATACGAGCATTGTATGTGTAAGCCAACTAATGTGTATGTGATGTTTTGGTTGTGTGTTCCTTGATATTTTGACTATTGTGTATGCTTCGTTATCAGTTACACGGTGATTGTATGTATACCTCTGAGTATATGTGTGTGTAAGTTAGGATTGTTAATGTATGTATATATATGTAAAAGAGACTGAATATGTTTGAAAGTCTTTGGTAATGGAAATGCTTCCAAGTAAGTACTCTGAAAATGGGATTTGCACGAATATGAGAGAAGTGTGTTACAGTATGTGTGAATGCAAGTGAAACCCAAGTGTTAAGCTATTGTAAGGTTATTGTGGTTAAAGAATGATGAAGTAAGTTGTTTTGGTATTGAAGAAAGTATGTTTTGAATAGAAGAAAGTATGGTTTGAATGGAAGGAAGTGTGTTTGTTTTATCGATTTGATGATATTTCAAAGATGTTTAATCGTAATAAAGTATAATATATCCGATTTCAAGTCTCATATGATGGAAATGGATTCGATGTAAAATGACTTATTCTATGATGTTCGGGTTGTTGCTTTGAGGGATTTGAATGTTTGGTTAATAAATTGACATATGTGAGAATTTGTCATGGTAAAGTACAAAGGTTAATAAAAGATGTAACATCCCCGATATGAGAGATGCTACCGGCAGGGGATAGACCGTTCTAACCCCATAAGCCTCTGACTCTCCAACTATGATTATTTACTAATACTCTTTTAATTTTATCTTATATATATGAGACCATGGCCCAAACCTAAATAACATACAAACTCAACTACCATATCTGTAACTATATACATATTAATACTTGCTTCTTACAATGACTGATTCAAACGAAGACTAATACAAAACTCTTACTCAATACTGACTGGACGCTCTCTGACTCTGACTTGGACTGGTGGACTCCATCCCTAGTGACTGCAACAGTATCTGTCCTCCCGAGCTCGTCCTCCGAGAAACCTGCAAGATACAAAAACGGGAGTGGGGGTTAGATCGCTATACGATCTAAGTGAGTGGACTAAAAATGAAAAACTGTTATAAAATTTTGGTTCTAAAACCGAAAGTTCATAAAATAGCTTTATAAGAAGACTGATTTCTGTTTTAAAACTCTGAACTTCTTTCTAAAATCTCTTTTAAAACTGCTGTTTCGGAAAACTTTCTTTTCTAAAAGCTCATTTAAAAACTGTAACTGAAAACTGAACACTGAAAACTGAAAACTCTCTCTGAAATCTGTGTCTCTGTCTGAAAAACTTGACGTATGAGGGCGTTACGTATCTTCGTCCCCCTATACGCCTAACTGTAGCCAGCAGTGCAAATCCATGACTTTGGGGCGTTACGTATCGCCGTCCCCGAAAGCATGCCACTACTGTCTCTGAAACAGATGGTCTTGGGGCGTTACGTATCGTTGTCCCCCAAGCCACAAACTAGAACTTGGGGTGCTGATCTAAGCTACCATCCAAGCTCTGAACTAGAGTCCAGGTACACGAACCTATGCCGTCATCCTGGCTCTGAAACTAGGATCTAGGGGCGTTACGTATCGCCATCCCTCTAGTCCTCTACATATGCACATGCCTCTGTCCGTCAATTCCATACTGTCTCAAGTTACATACTGGGGTGAGTTTTTCCCCATGCACCGAAAAAAAAAATCATACTTTAAATTTCAAAATTCTACAAAACATTTCTGGAAAACAGTTTCTTTCTCAAATATAACTTTGTATGAAATAGCTGTAAATAAATCTTCTAACGCCCTAAAGCGTGAAAGTACAAATCTGAAATAACAATAATGAAATGAAAGTTAGTTTAAAGGAAAATTATCCACTCACTGATTTGGAGTCTGGCTGGTACTGGAGCCCTCGTCGAAGGAAATTGCAGTTCCTGCGGATAATCTATGATTAGGAACTTAATTAGCATTAACTTAGTAGAATAGTCTTCGATATTTTACAACGCTTAAAGATATATCCATAAATCTATATACATGAGGCTTATGACGATCATAATTTTAATATAAGATATGTATTCAAACTGATACGAGACCCTAAAGGTGGTCTCTAACACGCTAGGGTGGAACTGGGAGTTTAGAACTGATTTTGGAGAGATTATGTGTCTCGCTTCGCGACGCGCAACGCCCAAATTCCAAAACCCTTTTCTTCTTGCGTCGCGACGCGCAGTCCTTCTTGCGTCGCGATGCGTACTGGATTTCCAGGATTCTGTTTTATTCTTCAAGTTCATCCAAAGCTCAATTTATCCAAATCCACTACATTCCATACTTCCATACTAAAACCAAAATACAATACATCATCTTTCACTCATTATAACATACATCAAACCCCCAATTTATCAATCAAATCAACTTCTAATCTATATTACACACTTTATCAAGTTTAACCTAAACCCACAAGTTGGGATTTATCAATGCTTCCATGGTTTTTAATGTCAAAAAGATCATACTACCATCATCACAACCAAGTTCCAATCATGATACAAACATTTACTTATCAAAACTAAATATTCATAATTTGGGTTATGAATTCATACCTTTCTTCTTCTTGGTTTTCCTTCACTTCCAAAGTCTCCAATGGTTTCTATGATCAACTTTGCTTCATCCTCCCTCTTTCTTTCTTTCTTTCCTTCTTGTCTTTTCTTCTTCTTCTTCTTCTTCTTCTTCTTCTTCTTCTTCTTCTTCTTTTTCTTCTTCTTTCTTTCTCTCCTCTTCCTCGCGGTTTCTTCTCATTTTATTTTCTTGATTTATTTTTGTGAATTAATGAATAGTGAACCCTTTATATAGTGGGTTCATATGATATTTGGAAATATTGAGAAAAGTGTGGAAAAATCTAGAAAATTTGAGATTTCTCCATTTAACCCCGAAATTACTATTCATCCGAATTTTGACTTAAGTTTTTGAATAGCTTCTGGTCCGAATTTGGGAAAATATTCAACGCAGAAGTTGTTGTAGTCTCGATCTCCGATTTCCAATGATATATAATTCATAAGAATCGGAGATCTTATGAAAACGTTACTCCCCAAATACTATGGTGGTCCAAATGAAACACGGTACAGTCTCGTCCCGAGACTTCAAGAAATTTACCGATTGTCCCAAAAGTCATTCCACGAGCATATTTGAGTCCCAACATAATTTATTTTACATGCCTTCGTCCCATACATAACAGTATTACTGTAGGCAGTAGTAAAGACTACCGGTCGTTACAAATTCTCCTCCCTTAAATAGGAATCGTCCTCGAATCCTTTCTGGTGTCTAACTCATGGTCTTCTTAGTTTCGAGAATATCTAGAGATTCTACTATACTTATCTTCTTGTCTATAACCTTTACTAGCTACTTGATTTTTCCTCTTTTCTCCTTTTAAGACTTCTGCTGAGTATCCATGACTATTTCTTTTCTAGACCTTTAGTTGTACTTAATATATCTTATCTCCAATATCTCTTTCTTATAGGCCTTTACTTATGGTCCACAATTTCTTAATTTTATCAGATTCTTAGTGGCTGATACCTTGACTCTTACTAAAGATTCCACATGTACTTAGTATTCCTTTGTTCCATTTGTCCAACTTGCTTTTATTATTCTTTCTCATCACTTAACTATTAACTCTCTATATATCCTTTACAAACTTCAGCGGCCTATAAACTTTTCTTCTTCAAGTTCCAAAATTTTTGCTTCTTAAGGGGTTTTGGGGTTCTCTAACTTACTGATATTTCCTAGTGGTTCCTTTGGATTTGGTTATGGTTAAAACTTATATTCTTTCGTACTTTGCTTTCAAGGTCGTTACTCGCATTCTTGCCAATATTATGTAGCTCGAGGATTCATTTTCTATGACAATCTCAACTTCGCACTAACTTATTTCTTCATTTTCGTACTATGATACTAATCTACCAAACCATCCATATTCGCGACTAAGACCATCCCAAACTTGCAGTGGTTTGGTCATCATAGACTAGGGCTGGGTATCTTATATGATTGCTTAACCATAATTTCCTTGTTACTACTTATTGTAACCATTTACTTATTATGTATTTTTATTTTTTTTTACCGTTGTTGCACCTTAACAGTTCCCTCTAAACTTTTCTTAGTACTCTTTTCATCCTTCACTTCATTCTACTATCTACTAAAAACTTCCTTGGTCTATGTTTCTACCTTTTTACCTGGGGAATATCTTCTTTCTTTACGCACCTACCAATTCCCCAAACCTTGGTTTCTTGAAGTATCGGTTATCATTTGACTACTACCTTATTTTAGTACTGTTCTAATCTTAACAACTTCCTTTCTGATTCTTAATAGCTTTACTTGTTAATTCTTGGACTACATCTGTAGGTCTCATCTTTTTTATCTTTCTTTACTATTCTTTTATATCACTCGTCTTCTATACTCGATTGCATACTAGAATATCTTATCTTCTACTTCGTTCTATAACTGAATCTACTATGGGTTATATCTATGTTCCCTTAGTCGAAGGATATTTGTTCTCATATGTCCTTGGTTATTCTTAACGTTGTCCTTTACATTCTTATCGTATGCTTAACTAGTATTTCTTCTCTTGTTACTCTATTTGATAGTTTCTCTTTAAATCTCTTACTTATACTATATTTTCCTTTCTTTTTATTCTGTTTTGTTACTGTTAGTAATAATCTTATCTTTCAATCATTTATCACTATACTTATGCTTGCTTCTGGAGTATCTCAAGGTTACATTACAGGTTCATTTTTGTTACTGTCGTCGATCAAGGGTGGGAGGGTGGGAACTAGTCTTGAGGCTCTTCTGTTACGGTGATTCGGTGACACATTCTCTATGCCTAGGACTCTTGGGTACTCCAGTCTGGTGTCTTTCCTATACTGGTATTAGTGATAAAATTTATCTGACTTTCCTTTTCTAACCTTGCTCTAAGTCATTTACATCAATCAATCACTCCACATCCCATAAAATCCTTCTAGAAGCATACCTCATAATAATTCCTCATACTGTCTCTTTATCTTTTTTGTTGCTTAACTTTCTGCAGTTACTATGTTCTTTCTCTACTATAATATCTTTGCTACCTTACTTAGGGGATTCATTCTGCTACAAAGGTTACTTTCCTATCTTAGTTCCTCAACTCCTTACTCTTTTACTTCCTTGAAAAGTCTATTTATTTCGGTTACTAAGGATATCCTCTACTAAATCTTTGATCCAAACACTACTCTCTACCTAAAATCCTTTTTTTTTCTCAATACCATGAAGTTTTTTATAAGTTGTTCATTACATTCCAACGAATCATTTCCATGATCTTTTTGTACTTCTAGTATCTTTACATTTTAAGGGTTCTTTGTTTCTATGAAGGTTTCCGCATTTATCTCAACTTATTGTAGTGTTGAACCCCTCTTTCTCAAGTTTCTTGTCTATGATTTCTTTGGATTCATCGACCTAGTTGTCGAACCATCTCATGATTGTCTAATCTATCAATTGCTCTCCTTTACTGGTTCTTTTTCTTTACTGGGCTCTTGGGTCCCACAACTATCTTTGATTCTTTATTCTATTATTTTCTCATTATGTTATCTTCGCGCCCAAATATACTATATTTCCTTACTATACTCCCTGTTTCTAAGACTAACGGTGGGTCATTCCTCTATTTATTTCTTAGATCTCAACTTCATGTTTTTTACTATAAACTTTGATTTGATCACTTTATTCTATTGTCCATACTGGTACTCTTATCACTTCTTAAATATCTCCAACTTCATGTGTCTATCTTATATTCTTCTACGATCTCTACAGACTCGGGCTTTTGGTGGGTTCTACGACTTTTGATCTATTTGTGAACTTCTACTAGTCTAGCAAGCCTCATTCTAACTTACCTTAATCTTTGAGCTACCCTGGGTTTCCTTCTTTATATTCTCGAAGCTTCATTGATCCTTCTTCTAGGTGGTCTGTCTTTTAAGGTCCTTTTGTTTCTCGAAATGGACTCCCGTTGGGTTTTCTTACGGTCGACTATACTCATGCTGATAGGAACTGCTTTCATCTCATTGATCCTTTTTCTTTATGGCTCGGGGAGCTTCTTCATCCTTGTTCTAGTACTTTATGTCCTGAGGGAGTCTATTACTCATGTAGGATAGGTATGAGATAGACTCTGTCAGGATAAATTCCTTAACTGGTATCTCAAAGGAGTGGGGATCTAGGTAGGTCGAGGCTTTATCTATTGGATCCCTTGACTATGGTAATTAACTATCGTTTCTGTCGCTATTCATCTTGTTTACCAACGGGTCAGAGTTTGGAAAATCTAAAATCTCTTTATCCTTATAGCATCTTTCATCTGTCAGAGCCTTGATGAAATTCCTTGCTCTCGGTTATTTGGGGAACTCATTATCTATTCGAGATGCTCGAGAATTATTAGGTCAACCTTTGGAAGAATTTCTGGGAAAGAATGGAATCTCGTTTGGGGAAAGAAATTTTACTTAGACCTACTCGGCATTTTATTCTGGTCTAGTCTTGCTACACTTTTCTTTACTACTAGTTATGGTATTATCATTTATTACTTAACTTCATTTCCTGATTCTTGCTACTATTGATTTTTTCATTTTCTTATCTGTTTCTATTCCTCTATTTTTGTTTACTTCCTTATTGATCTGATTCTGTATCTCGATTTCTTCTTATATTTGGTTACTTTTACCCCCTTATATCTCTCCTCATTTTTCTTCTAGCTTTTCTCTTTACCCTCTACTTTTGTATCTTTTCGCTTACTATTTCTGGTCACTTTCTCATCTAGGCACATTTCTTATTTTTCCTTTCTAATTTTCCCTTTTCTCTTTCTACTCTCATGAGTGGGTATCTTTAGAGTTTTACTATCTATAGGAAATACTTAAATACCACTGGTTCAACTTGAATGAGTGTTCTGAGAATGGGAGGGATCTTAATTCTATGCACTCTATTACTTTCTCGGGTTTTTCTCTCTCTTGTATATTCCTGGGTAGATATCCTCAAAGTCTCTCTACCTTATTCCATCTCCTTACTATTCCTTATGTATGGCTACTTATACTCTTATATATCTCATATACTTTCTTATAGCTTTCCTTCTCACTCTCTTGATAACTTTACTTAAAATCCTATTGTCTATTTTCATAGCTCGTTTATTCTTCTGGTATTATATCGGTATAACTTCAAGAAGATTTTTTATCTGATATCTAGAGTGAAATTGTTCTTACGGGGAATACTATTTGAATGATCTAAGAAGGCTTAATAACCTATTTATGGAACTTGAGGACGTACTCAAGGATCGAATACTGGAAATGTAGCGCCTTATATACGAGTATCTCGGGCATACTGCGTATACCAGACCTCATCACCCTGCCCACTGCAGTCACTAACTACCTAGACCATGCTCTGATACCATCTTTGTAACATCCTGATATGGGAGATGCTACCGGCAGGGGATAGACCGTTCTAACCCCATAAGCCTCTGACTCTCCAACTATGATTATTTACTAATACTCTTTTTAATTTTATCTTATACATATGGGACCGTGGCCCAAACCTAAATAACATACAAACTCAACTACCATATCTATAACTATATACATATTAATACTTACTTTTACAATGACTAATTCAAACGAAGACTAATACAAAACTTTTACTCAATACTGATTGGACGCTCTCTGACTCTGACTTGGACTGGTGGACTCTATCCCTAGTGACTGCAACAGTATCCTTCCTCCGAGCTTGTCCTCCGAGAAACCTACAAGATACAAAAACTGGAGTGGGGGTTAGATCGCTATACGATCTGGACTAAAAATAAAAAATTGATATAAAACTTTTGGTTCTAAAACTAAAGCTCATAAAATAGCTTTATAAGAAGACTGGTTTCTGTTTTAAAACTCTGAACTTCTTTCTAAAATCTCCTATAAAACTGCTGTTTCGGAAAACTTTCTTTTCTAAAAGCTCATTTGAAAACTGTAACTGAAAAATGAAAACTGAAAGCTCTCTCTGAAATCTGTGTCTCTGTCTAAAAAACTTGAAGTATGAGGGCATTACGTATCGACGTCCCCCCCATATGCCTAACTGTAGCCAGCAATGCAAATCCATGACTTTGGGGCGTTACGTATTGCCGTCCCCCAAAGCATGCCACTACTGTCTCTGAAACTGGTGGTCTTGGGCGTTACGTATCGTTGTCCCCCAAGCCACAAACTAGAACTGGGGGTGCGGATCTATGCTACCACCCAAGCTCTGAACTAGAGTCCAGGTAACGAACCTATGCCGTCATCCTGACTCTGAAACTATGATCTATGGGCGTTACATATCGATGTCCCCCTAGTCCTCTACATGTGCACATGCCTCTGTCCGTCAATTCCATATTGTCTCAAGTTACATACTGGGGTGAGTTTTTACCTCATGCCCCGAAAAACATAAAAACTCATACTTTAAATTTCAAAACTGTACAAAACATTTTCTGGAAAACAATTTCATTCTCAAATATAACGTTGTATGAAATAGCTGTAAATAAATCTTCTAACGCCCTAAAGCGTGGAAGTATAAGTCTGAAATAACAATAATGAAATAAAAGTCAGTTTAAAGGAAAAGTGTCCATTCACTGATTTGGAGTCTGGCTGGCATTGGAGCCCTCGTCGAAGGAAATTGTGGTTCCTGCGAATAATCTATGATTAGGAACTTAATTAGCATTAACTTAGTAGAATAGTCTTCGATACTTTACAACGCTTAAAGATATATCCATAAATATATATACATGAGGCTTATGACGATCATAATTTTAATATAAGATATGTATTCAAACTGATACGCGACCCTAATGGTGGTCTCTAACATGCTAGGGTGGAATTGGGAGTTTAGAACTGATTTTGGAGAGATTATGTGTCTCGCGTCGCGACACAAACCCTTGCGCGTCGCGATGCGTACTGGATTTCCAGGATTCTGTTTTATTCTTCCAAGTTCATCCAAAGCTCAATTTATCCAAATCCAATACTTCCATACTAAAACCAAAATACAATACATCATCTTTCACTCATTATAACATACATCAAACCCCCAATTTATCAATCAAATCAACTTCTAATCTATATTACACACTTTATCAAGTTTAACCTAAACCCACAAGTTGGGATTTATCAATGCTTCCCTGGTTTTTAATGTCAAAAAGATCATACTACCATCATCACAACCAAGTTCCAATCATGATACAAACATTTACTTATCAAAACTAAATATTCATAATTTGGGTCATGAATTCATACCTTTCTTCTTCTTGGTTTTCCTTCACTTCCAAAGCCTCCAATGGTTGCTATGATCAACTTTGCTTCATCCTCCCTCTTTCTTTCTTTCTTTCATTCTTGTCTTCTTCTTCTTCCTTTTCTTTTCTTCTTCTTCTTCTTCTTCTTCTTCTTCTTCTTCTTCTTCTTCTTCTTCTCCTTCTTCTTCTTCTTCTTCTTCTTCTTCTTCTTCTTCTTTCTCTCATCTTCCTCACGGTTTGTTCTCGTTTCTTTTCATTTTATTTTCTTGATTTATTTTTATGAATTAATGAATAGTGAACCCTTTATACAGTGGGTTCATATGATATTTGGAAATATTGAGAAAAGTGTTGAAAAAATCTAGAAAATTTGAGATTTCTCCATTTACCCCGAAATTACTATTCATCCGAATTTTGACTTGCATTTTTGACTAGCTTCTGGTCCGAATTTGGGAAAATGTTCAACGCAGAAGTTGTAGATATCGATCTCGGATTTCCGATGATATAAAATTCATAAGAATCGGAGATCTTATGGAAAAGTAACTCCCCAAATACTATGGGCGGTTCAAAGGAAACACGGTACAGTCTCGTCCCGGGACTTCAAGAAATTTACTGATTGTCCCCAAAGTCGTTCCATGAGCATATTTGAGTCCCAACATAATTTATTTTACATGCCTTCGTCCCGTACGTAACATTATTACTGTAGGCAGTAGTAAAGACTACCGGTCGTTACAAAAGTTGATAAATCTAAATTTACAACAATTTAGTAATTCTGATAAACTGCTGATATGTTTGATATGTTTGTTTATTTGTTGTATGTATTTGACTTGTTTGTTGTAATACTAGTATGGTTACTTACTGAGTTTTTAAAACTCACACCAAACCAGTTTGCTAGTTTTGCAGGTTGGCTTCCAGATTGGTCAACCACGACAGCTTTGGAAGTCATGCTCGAGATGCGGATCATCCAAGCGGTAGTCACCCTCACAAGTGTTTTGGGAAGAGTTTTAGAGGTCTAGGATTTGTGATCAATATTTTATTTGTCAAGCTGAGTGTCACGGGCCGACTTTTACTTAACGGAAAAAAGTCTCGTGCGACACTTACCAAGGGACACGTCCCGTGTAAGTTAGCCTACCTCCAGCCTCTACGCCCAAATTCTTATTTTGGGAGGCGGCTACAGACCCATAATATATTGATTTACAAAAGCTTACAAGCTATCTCAAAGCATACACATACGGGCCCACACGACACCGGGACCCGACACTCGATAGCACAACCAGATATAAAATATGGCATTTTCCTGCCAACTCAATCTCGACAATACACCATTGTCCACGCGTTGTCGAAGGGCGAGAGGGTTAACGGCTAAAGCCCTAAGACCACCGAATCCCCCTTGGCCACCACAAGGTTCACCAAGGCTTCCCCCCTAAAGAGGTTTTAGAGACATTGCACATGTTTCACCAGTATACACACATGGCGCTTAAGTTGTCACAGCCCCCTCTAAAATCTATATTAAGAGGAGTTTCTGGGAACTCTTTCAGCGATTCAATAAGCCATAATATAAGTGACTTTGGGTTAAAATCTTGTCCCTAAAAGTGCATGTCTTGATGGTTTTCCACAACGACCTACTTTTGCGGCAAAGTGCACGGTAAGGCCCAAAAGTGGGCACACTACCAAAATCTCCCGGAAAATCTCGAAATCTAACTCTATGGCTGAAATTTTCCCAGTACAAGTGACCATAAGATTCACTTATGAACTTGGTCCAACTCGATCCGGCTCCCCGACACGTTAGCTCCTTCACAATGCCCCAAACTAGGCCAACGTTTAGCTACAAGCTAGCATATCTCTAATTCACCCGACAAACTTCTGAACGAGACCTCACGGGCAAAATCTCCCCAATATATAGCCCATGAGAGATACTTAGGACCTGGAGTGAGCTCAATCCGGCACTCTGAAACATAAGGTCCTTCACAATGCACCAAAACTACGCTAGCGCCTAGCGGCAAACTAGCGTATCTCTAAATCTCCCGAAAAACTTCAGAACGGGACCTCACGGGTGAAATATCTCCAGTATATATGCCCATGAGTGTTACTTAGGACTTGGAGCTAGCTAAATCCGGTATTCCGGAACATAAGCTCTTTCACAACTCCACAATATTACGCTAGCGGCTAACGAGCATGTTTCTAATTCTCCAGGCAAACTTTCGAATAAGGCATCACATATGAAATCTCTCCAGTACAAGGTCCCATGAGAGATATATTTGACCATGAATGAGCTAGATACGGTGTCCCAAAACATTAACTCCTTTATAACGTGACTGAACATCCTAGCATTAAGCCAAGACCGTGACATCCTCCCCCACTTCATTCATCGACGTCCTCGACGATGGCATAAATTGAGGGTTGTTCAAATAGTATTTGATCACGAATCTCCTTCAATTCTTATAAACAAGGCACACATCGAAGACATTGCAATAACAATTGTATCAACGAATGAAATTACATGTCCACGTTAGTAACATTATGCAACTTTATAGTGAATTAGGCACACAATATCTAAACACAACAACATCATATACACTCTCGTACATAAGTCTTTGTTTTCGATATAATGGCTCAACTCTGTCACTAGGCACAAGTTCCCGTACATGGTTGGATTATCAACCCCAACACACTGCTCATGCAGTTTCTAGGAATCCCCATCATTACATGTGGAACAACTCCACACACTTGATTGTGTATTAGTTTTCGTGTCCAGTCTCAGTCACAACTCCATACAAACTCTCATGCATGAGTATTTCTGATTTCGGTCACTACTTTATATATATTCTTGTGCACGAGTTTTCATTTTTGACTCATCAACTTCTTACAAAAAAGGCATCATACACGTGTACGTGAATGGGTTTTGATAAAAACAAAGGCGTAGCACACCGGGTCTCCTGAAGACGAACACACACACGATCAACAATTAGCCTATGGTGGAGCTAATTTCTCATTAGTTCCCTTTGGGACACACGTAGTTGCTCTCATATCACTAGTAACTATCTCATTCTAACACTCAACTCTGGTTCACTTGCTCTGTCATGAGCTTATAAATTGTCTTGATACTCAACTGTCGCAGATAGAATTATTTTCATCTCGTATTATAGCTCATTTCCACGACCACTATTGGTCATCTCGCCTCATTATACTTAAGACACCAAGCTAGCTCGTTCTACTCCCCGGGTGTTTCCCACCCCCACTCTGGCACTCTTACCAATTCTACGCTGACTCCCACGATCATTTCACGAAACTTTGTTCGACATTATATCACTTTCTCGAAGTAATCATCATTCTCAAACTCACTCCAAGACCAAAATCACTCATTGGGCCCATTACCAGTGTAACTGGTACACACTCTCTCATTTCGACTACTCGTAGTCGCATTATTCCACAAGCATTCTCCAAAACATACGCATCTCGGCTCTTCCAAGACCATACTCACATCACTCGCAAGGTACTCTGCCTTTACATGCACGTTACATTGTCGAAAATATTTCGGTATTTGTCTTCCACGCGATCGTTACATAACCAACATGATGGTTATCACATTCCACAATGGTCTTTGGGGATACCTGACTCATTTCAGGTTCTCTCCCCACTTTTACTTTGGCCTATCTCAAACCATTGTACTTCTGTTGGCGTTTCCACTTTAGGGAGTCCACACAACTCGTTACTCATATCTTTAAGTTGATGGTCTTCCCACTCACGAGAATCCAAACAACTCATTGCTCGTAGCCTTAAGCTAATGGCATTTCCACTGACGGGAATCCAATCAACTCGTTACTCATAGCCTTACGAAGGCTTTATTTCTCAAAACCTTCTCAAACTACTCACTTGAAGTATTGGGTCCTCACTCGGTTCATGCCATTGCCTCACACGAGAGGGCTTACTCGTCTCGACTGTCTATCAAGTTCTGGCATCCAACTGCCATAGGAAAAGGGTTTCAGGCCCCTTTGAACCCCACAGAATTTCAATCAACCCCATATCGGGTTCTCATGAACACATATACCTATGCCAATATCACAATGGAACCCTCGTGATGTTTCTCGTACATCCCAAATATCTCTCACACTCACGGTGTATAAACCATTTGCTTGTCTCTCATAGACAAGTTTCACCTCTATTTCGAGTCTCTCCCGAACATTTTGGCTACACCCGAGCCAACCTCGTATGAAACTAGCACTTCTCATATGCTCTCATATTGTCTCACATCAATATATCTCAATTAGGGATTTTCAATTCCCAACGCATACCATCGAGTACTCTCGCGACTTCCTCTCAAGTCGTTTCTCTACCTGTAGGCACTGCATTTTTGCATATAAGTCCCGATGATGAGCCTCGTGCGGAGGCACTACCTTTAAAGTCGCGGAAGTCACGGGAAACGGACGTCGGAATGAAAGAGTCAGGAATTGACACCTTTGGTGGATTTAATTCATTTGCTTAGCTTCGGGTTTGCTCGTTGGACCTATGTTTCAAAATTATCCTTGGCCCAAAACCCCCGTAAGTCACATTACCCTTGGCCCAAAACCCCCGCAACCAACACTAAGCCCACCAAAACACCAAATCCACGCCCAATAGCCCACAAAACCCAACTAAATCACACACCAAGCCCACCAAGAGACTACCCCACGCCCTTTACACAAAATTACCCATCCACCAACTATTCAAACAACAATTACCCCCTCCACCAAGCATACCCCACGCCCTTTACACAAAAATTCACCTTATCCCCCATTTTCAAAAAAGCCACCTCTCATTAATGGCCTCCCCCCTCCAAGTCAAAAGAAATAACACATCACACCTCATTTTCAACAAAACAACCTCTTAATTAATAAAGGATAGCCCACCCAATTAATGCACCAATTTTGCCTATAAAAAGAACCCAAAATCCATCCCTCCTTCCCCTAGCACATATACAACACAAGACACTCTTCTTCTCTCTAGCTCTCTCACGCCCCAGCTCCTTCAAATTCCTCTCCATTGCCGCAACAAACTGCTAGTGAACCAGCCCCCAAACTCACGCCCATTACCCTCCATTCCAGCCCTCAAACTCACACCACTACCCTACATTCTGCCCCTTAAACTCACGCCCACTGCCCTCTATTCCAGCTCACTCACGCCCAAGCACCCTCAAGCTTCTATCCATTGCCACAACAAATAACCAGTGAACTGCCCTTAATTTCACGCCCAAAACACTACCCAGAGACAGCCCTCATTCACATCCCCAAGCTGCACGAAATAGCCTCCATTCACACCATATTCATCACACAAAATCAACCAAACAGCCTTTGAAATGGCCTGAAAATAGAGAAAACAATGAGTGAAAACAGCGAAAATAGCGACCGAGAAAATAACGGAAATAGCGAACGAGTGAAAACAGTAGAAACAGCAAACCAATGAAAATAGCGAAAATGATAACCCTTCCGGTGATGTCCAACGCACTCCCGAGAAGCGACTTAAAAGGTAGGACCTGAGGGCACCCATTATTATATTTTATTTTGTTGTCCCGGACGCGGCATGCTTGGTTGACATGGAATACGTCCAACCGGATATGTGAGGTCCTACATTGAGAACGGCCAAATTCCTTGGTCACATGTTTATTCCGCATGTATTAATTTAACGTATTCATGAGTTGTGTGTTTACCATTTTCCAGACTTATTTTTAAAGCATGCAAACTTAGATTTAGGCCGTATATGAATTTAGATGTATATTATTTTTGCAAATGTATGTTGCGTAGACTTGGTTAAAATTGTACAAATCCGTTCATTACAAAGTGACATAAGTAAGGGACCATTCTGAACCCAACGTTTGAGGTCTTCCCTTGCGAGGGGTGAGTGCGGCCTTAAATCATTTTCCCGGTTCACACCGGGTGGCGACTCTATTTTATTCTCCGGTTTAGTCCCTAGCGGGCTATTTTGTACTCCTGACCGGGTCGCGAGCCTGGAACAGCGTCGCCGATTTCTGTATCCTACAGTCTGGCGACTCCACTGAGGATAGAGAATCGGCCCCGAAATAATGTCTTGTAATGTTTGTGATTTGTGTTTTAATTAACCATGTCTACAGTGGGTTGAAGGGTTTTAATCAATGTATTCTTAAGGCTATGTGATGGTTTGGTGTCTTCCTTCACTCACTACCTTTCTATAAGGAAAAGTTGTGAAGGCACCTGGATAATCATTCTCCCGTAGCTCACTATGACAGACTAATTTGGAGGACTTGTTGTTTATTCCTGTCACCAATGTGATAAGAGCCTAAGAGGCTTGGGTATTTAAGAGAGCTTTCTCCACCCTCCCTCTGGGGAATCTACAATAAGAAATTCATTTGACAGTTAGTCACACACCGTAACTCGTTGGCACGTACCTTAAGGTATAAAAAAGGTGCTCTCACTTGGTCGCTTGAACCATTGAGTGGGGAGTCCTAGATGTGGGCAATCATTCATCGGCGAGAGCCTTTCTTTACACTCATGTAAACATACATGTGAACCATAGTTGTATGACCCACATAAATTATCTCTTTATATCTGTGTTTAGGGTCATCATCATTTGGATTCAGTTGGACTTTTTGTCAAGAGATATGAACTTGTTGGGCCATTTAAATTGGGTCAAGTTCATGTCCTTTGACAATTGGGCCAAAAGCTTCTGAAATGCAGATGGGCCATTTTATATTTAGGCCTCTTATCATTTGAAGTTGTTTAGTCATGTTATCGCAAAATTATAAACTTGTTGGGCCTTTTCAACTGGGACACGTTTGCACCGCGCGGTAGTATGATTGAATACTTTAAAATGATAATGGGCCAACTTGTATAAAAATCTTGATGGACTTGTATATTCCATGCATTACACGCATACATGCTAACATGCAGTTTTAAGAGAGACACCATATATACCCGTTGGGTTAGGGAAGAGGGAAGACTCGTCAAGAGGTCATTAGCAAACATTAGTGAATTAGTTAATGAAGCATCTCGAATGAATCAGCTGGAAGCTAACCTCACCAAGGTTACCGAGCAACCGCAAACTTTGACCGCAGCTATGACTAATATGGTTATGCCCCGTGCTAGGGGAAGCTCTGAGAATGAGAGGCGTGAGGAGCCTCTGAACATGGTGAATGATGATATCCATGTCTTTGATGATGACATGGCTGAGTATGCCGCGGGTAGGACAGCCGGGTCTCAAGCTGAATTATAAAAACTAAGTGATCATGTGGAATCAGTTACCCGCAAGCTGAAGGGTAAACATGAAGATTTTCTAGACTATGAGGCAATGAATTTTGAGAAACAGTTGCCAGCTCAATTCAAGATGCCTGACATAGCCAAGTTCAATGGGAACGGGGATCCGAGGGTCCATCTCCGACAATATGTTTCTGTAATGGCGTCAGGTTCAGAAGATGTTCGGGATGTCGCTTGAGGGGGCGCCCGTGGTATGGTATCATGGCCTCGAGAAGAAGGTCAATGATGATAAGAGGGCACTGGCAGAGGCTTTTCTGAAACAATATGTCACGAATTTGTAGATCGACTTGTCACTTCGTGACCTGGAGAATACCAAACAGAAGCCGGAGGAGAGCTTCAAGGATTATGTAGATCGCTGGAGAAGCCAGCTTCTGAAAATGCAAACTCGACCCTGTTGGTTTCTAATTAGGTCCCAAGAATGAAATCAAGCAAGAAAAACGCATGTGAATACACAAAGGAGAATGGCGGAAACATACTCACAATGATCGGTTTGGATGCTACGAAGAACACAAGCCTTTTCAGCCTCCTTGAAGCTCGGCAGTGGCTTTCCTTGCAGTGGACTGCTCGGTTTCACTGGTTTTGCTCCTCCAAGATTCGGCCATGGATGACCTCCATTGAAGCTCCAAGCTTCAAGCTTCAAAAACGATTCCATGCTCACAAAATGCTGCCCTATCACCTTAGGATGACTCAAGTGTGTGCTAGCACTTTCTCTCTCCTTGCTTCTCACGCCAAGCCAAGATCTGGAGGAAAAGAAGAAGAAAAGAAGAAAGAAGAAACGGTCAAAGCCGAGAGAGAAGAGGAAAGGGAGAAGAGAAGGTTTCCTTGAAACCGTATGTCAAGAGAGAGAGAGAATAAAAAATGTATTTGGTTTTATATTTCCCAAAAAATTAACCATTTACAACTTTTAATTTCAAAAAACAAAAGTCAAAAAGCAAAAAGCAATTAATGCTTTTCAACTACACATCAATCACTCAATCAATCAATCAAATTGTCACATCACTCAAAGTGACATGTGATTTGACGCTTGATGTGACTAATGATTTGACGCTTGATGTGACTTGCGTGCCGCACTCGAATTCGAAATGCGAATGCGCTCGCAAACACACTCGGGCTCGGGTTCGCTAATTCCAAATTAACGAATTTTCCGTTGCGACGTAATTAAATGATTATGCCTAGCGAAATCACTATTCACGTCGCTAACGAATTAATTCTAAATTAACTCGTTCGCCCGAATTAAAATCTAATTTCAATTCCGCGTCGAAATCCAATTTCGTATAATATATCGAATATATTATTTTATCGATTAATTCCAAATTAATCGTTCTCTCTCTTTAATTAATATTTTATCCCAGATAAAATATCTCCGTAATTAATCCCAGATTAATTTTCTCTCTCTTCTAATTAATCCCAGATTAATTAAAGTGCGAGTCATACATCATCGGTGAATCTTCGGGAAGCGACCCATGAGATCCCCGGATATGTTGGCAGTAGTAAAACGGTCGTCGGACTATCCGAACACGTAAGTACCTAGTACTACGTTTATACCGATTTACAAGACAAGGTTGGCTTCTAGCAAAGCGCCATGCCTACCCAATTCTCCAGAAATATCCTTATAGGAATATGTGATCTATATCAAGCGTAGTATACCGTAGTATTGTGTATGTCGATCCAGTATCGGATGTCCACGTGCTAGGCCTGGGGCTGGAATTGTGTCTGCCCCGTACGAAGCACATATCGGATGTCTGGCAACTAGTCTCTATAATCGGATATACATGACCTAGTCATAATATCCCGATAGCTCGAGCATTTAAGAGAACGAGTTCCGTATCCTATGTGACCATCATCTCCATATGACTGGAGTGATACTTCCGTCTTAACATCACACCCAATACACTACGATTCTCAATATACCCAGCATTGGCGTACACAGAACCTGTTAAAGTCCTGGACGACCGCAACCAAAGTATATTGATTGTCGCAAGTATTAGCGGTGCAAGTCTCAGGTTAAGACCAAATACACCTACCCTGATTGCAGACTCCCATAGACACATAGTCATACTACCAATGGGATTCCGCAGGGGTCTATCCAGAGCGAAGCTGTTTCCCGTACCATCGGTAAAACACAACCTCCTATTACACTTGCATGAGTATCCTATACCCAAATATATGAGAACTATGTCGTTGTGCCCTCACAAACGCACAAGTGTAATACTAGTCTTTTTTTACGTTTATCGATGTCCAATCTCGATAATACTCTGACTAGGGATATTTAATGATTTATCCTTCGTGGACTGATACTGTCTCATATCATTCTCAGTCCAGGAACAAATCACAGGGACCTCCTATCATTTATATATCTTGGTGATCTAATCACAAATGATAAGAGTGCAATCTCCTTTGTCACATAGTTAATTTGTACAACAACACCATGATCTGTACAAATAGTGACGCTATGGGTCATAATTGTCCAACAATCTCCCACTTGGCCTATAGCCAGTCACTCGAGTGTCTGACACCCGAACCATGTACGGTTGGCTCAAACTGCTGAGAAAAGGTTTTCGTCAGCGGATTTACATGATTATCATCTGATGCGATTTATTCGATCATCACATCGCCACGATGTATGATCCGAACGAATCAGATGAATATCGAAGTATTTATCTGGATCGTTGATGAGACCATTAATTCTTTAGCATGTGCTGACGCCTAGCTCAGCTGCTAATAGAACTGTATCTAATCTAATTAGATTTGTTATCGACCCAAATGGCTTCTATTGCTGCCTCAGCTGCAGCAATAACCCGCATTTGTTGTTTATTCGGTAACAGTATCTTGCTTGGAAGATTTCCAGCTCACTGTACCGTTATTCAAACTTTATAGTACCGTTTTTACGACTTATAGTCGTTATCATGAAAGCCAAGCTTTCACCGATTATATTATGGGAATATCATTTCCAAGAAATGATATATCATCATTACTCAGGACATTCACTGTCAGTGCGCTCCCACTAACCTCCTTATATACACAAGAATTATTTTCGTTTTGAATTAAATCATAACATTATATGATTACATCAAAACGATAATTCCAAGAACTTAATGCTTGCTTCAATCAAACATGGATCGAATAACCTGCAAACCTAGTTTGCTTGTTATGGTTCGACAAAACCGTCAGGATGTTGTAAACATCCTCCGAAAGGTTTCCGTTAAGGAAAGCAGCAGTTTTGGCATTCAGCTGCCATATTTCATAAATGAAACATGCAGCATCAGCAAGCATTGTCGAAATGGATTTGCCGTGGCAACAGGTAAAAGGTTTCGTCGTAATCAACACAATGTTGATAACTCTACCTTTTCGCTACAAGCCTAGCTTAGTACGTTGGTATGTTGCCATCCATGTATGTCTTCCTTGAAGACTTATATAGTACCAATAGGCACAATGCCTTGCGGTACATCAACTAGTGTCTAAACATAGTTGATATACATGGAATCCACTTCGGACTTTATGGCACTTTGCCATAATAGGGAGTCGATATACTTGTATCACTTCCTCATACGTAGTCAGTTGATATTCCTCAATAAGATAGACATCTTTATGAGGTGAGATCAGAAACCCATACCCCAGGTTGTTTTCTGATTCTCTCCGACATACGTGGTTCTTGTGTATTCGAAGATTATTGGAATAGTTTCATCCTTGATGAACTATTTGTGTTCCATTAGGACTCGGTGCCTGGAATAGTATTGCTCCGATTTTCATCGAGTTTTACTATCCTCCCACTTACCACTGCATATCGGTATTCCTCTTAGGAAAACCGCATGGCGAGCAACATTAAATTGTTCTCTCGTGAGTTGTATAAGTACTATAGTATCCCTTGGATAACCTATAATTGGCACTTATCCGATTTGTGTTTTAGTTTGCTATCATCCAAACATATGCCTTGCATACCCAAATATTCAGGAATGAGAAACCTGGTTTCTTTCCTGTTCATATCTAATATGTTATCTGTCAAACAGATATTTATGGAACCTTATTCAAAATAAGTTCTGCACTGTTTAGCGTATCCGTTGAAGGAAATGGTAGCTCAGAGCGACTCATGATTAACCTTATCATGTCCAACAAAATTCGGTCTCTAATTCGGACACACCGTCAAATTGACGTGTTCCGGGAGGAGTCCTCATTGAAAGAATACTATACTCTTTCAGTATATGAGAAACTTATTGCTTAAGTATTTTCATCATGGTCAAACCGTGATGGTTTAATACTTTAGCCGATCTGTTTGTCTATTTCGTGTCGAAACTTTAAAAGTTTCCGATTTGTGTTTCAAAAGAAACACATAACCATAACGCGATGCCACATCCGTAAAGGTCACGAAATATTCATATCCACATCTAGCCTAGCTAGACATGGGCCCACTTTGCTTCACTATGAACGGGGCTAACAGATCGATGGCACTTGCACTTTTACCAAGTAAATAGTGTTTTAGGCACTTTGCCCAATAAACTAGATTCGTAGACTTTATTTGAATAGAATCAAATTAGTCCTAGTACCCACTCTTCAAAAGTGTGGATATACGAGTCTTGTTTAATTGTGTCCTAGACAACAATGCCACATTCAAGTTTCAACCTGATCAAATCAGTTTGAGCTATTTGTTTGTCATGTTATACGTGTGAGATTTATTTATATTCTAAATATAAATATTGTTATTCACATCTAATGTGTGTTATCTCAATATCATCTTTATATAATAAAACACTTTAGTGTTCTAGAATATAAGGTACATCCGCAACGGGTATACACTGATATAGAGATAATGTTTCTAGTCAAACTAGTTACATTATAACAGTTTCCTAATTACGTACATACCCAAAGGGTAGTTCCTAAACTTAGGTATCTACGGTTAAAACAGCGACTTTCGTCCCGTTTTCAATTCGCAGATTAATCTCAATAGAAGTCAGTATCCTGCTCATAGCAGATTCTGAACATCAGTACATATTTTATGTATCACACTAAGTATCTAAAATCCAATTTTAATACTAGTTGTGAACATATTTATGACAAACATATTTGAAGTCAGAGCCTTGCTCGTCTTCAATTCCTTCTTGGGATATGTCCTTTTATCTTCCTAGAAGATTATAATGATTTTGCCTTTGCCATTTTCACATTCCAGAAGCCTTTGGCCAAGCCTTGGCCTTTTGGAATATCGAAGTAAGATTCGCCTTGCGCTACTTGCATTATTGCAAACTTTGACTTTGTCTCCTTGAGAATAGTCATTAACTCTCCAAGAGTTTACTATTGCAATTAAAAGTACTTCTAAGATCTAATCTTGAAAATCCTTCAATTTCTTTATCATACTTTAAGAATCTAATCCTTAGTTCTGATAAAGAAATTAAGGAGTCTATATGACAAGTATAATGGATTAAGCACTAAAGTTATCATTACATGAATATTCCAAATATCATGTTCCACTTATTTGCTTAACTCCAGGCTTAGGCCTAATATGTTATTTTATCAAATAAAGTAACTTATTAGTTTCCAGGACCATCCTGAAATTTATTCCCAATTTGAAAATTAAAGTCGTTTAAATACATTTTCACCCAGGATTATGTTTTAAACACTAATCTTTCATTTATATCTTGATTCTAATAGTCCAACTATTTAATCAACGATTTGTGGTACTATATATTATAATGATTATTATAGTCCAACTATACAATCAAATATAATTTAAATTAATTAACCTCAATTATATTGATTACTATAGTCCAACTATAAAATCAACTATAAATTGAAATTAATTAATTCAAATATATTGATTACTATAATCCAATTATATAATCAACTATAATACAGTCCAACTGTTTATAAAACAACAATTTAAATATTAGTCCAACTAACATTTAATTTAACGACGAAATAATTTGAATGAGCGCGTATGGAAAGAAGTAATTAAATGAATATTACAAATTCAATTCTTGCCTCCCACTATTTTTCGACGAGCCTCTAACCCTCTGTCGAGTACTCGGGAAACCGTGTTTCCTAGTGGGCTAGGATCCCGTTAAATATCACACAATCTTGACTTTGGCCAACAAATTGTATGATAATTAACTAGGTAGATCTCTAAGATCGATTGGATCCAATCAAATTCCTAGATCCGGTAGGGGGACATCCAAGTCCGAAACATATATCTTATATATGCCAATACATCCAATGTATTACCTAACATTTTTCCTCTGAATCAACTAAGCCTTGGCTTGGCACAACAAATTAGTGATCCCATTTAAGCGCGACCCATTGACCATGGAAAGCTTCGTAATCAATGTCGATGGACAAGAAGTGGTCTTGACTTTGGCCAACAAACCACAACTTGGACAAGACACTGACATGTAACAAAGCTCTCATGATTCAAACACATCCTCGACGGACAAAGGCCTTGACTTTGGCCAACAAGCCAATGCCAGTCTCGGAACTTGAGTAAGAATCACTCAATGGAAGGAAAAACGCTTAATATTTTGCGAGGGTTTTTCGAGTGCAAATTGGCAACCAATTTATTATCTTTGTTAAGGTCTCATCATCATACACCCTTAAACATGCATTCTAAATACATAATAAAGCGCGTATAATAAAATAATAATGATATGCGGATGGATACTTACACAATTGATCCTAGATCAAATCTCTCTCTTTCTCTCTCCCGCTAGCACAAATATTTCTTCTACCCGTTAAACTACACTTCTAAAGAAACCTCATTTACATTGAGGGGAATAGGTGAGAAGAGAATACAAAGAATAAGGAGGTAATAAGGCTGGACACGCAGGTCCAATTAATAAATCAAATTTATTACAACAATTTCTAAAATTTCCCCACCCCATCTAATATCCATCTGATATACATTATTCATGCATCGCAACCATGTATTCACACAAGCATGTTATCAATCAATCTAATCCAATTAATTAATCTGATAATTAGTGATCATCCAATGTTCAAACAACGATTTGATTTTGCTCGAGTCAAACTCGTTTTGCGAATAAGTACTCAAAGTACAAATTCTTGAATTAAATTAAATTACAAAATTAAATCCAATTCAATTTGTATTTAATATTAATTCACTATTTAATTCCAAATTAAATATCACACTTTATTAACGAACCTTTACGACTTAAATTCCAAATTCAATCGTTACGGGTCTCAAAGCCCGATTAACATCCAATGTTTATTTAATTAAAGTCCAATTGGCTTTTAATTAATTTCTTTAAGGCGTGGACTTTTGGTCAACTCGGGTCAAACCCAATAACCAAAATCCAATCCGGGATTTACCCCATAAGCCCATAAATCAATTTTGGCCCATTAGGCCCAATTAAATAATTAAGGTCCATTAAGTCATAATTGGACTTTATGGATGCGGTTTTGGGCCCAATTGGATCCAACCAAATTGGCCTAAACCTAACTTGGTACAACCAAGCCTAAAAGCCCAATTACAACCTTTAAGGCCCAAATCCAATTTAAACCCAATTAATCAACTTATAAAATTCCAAATTCCACAATTAATTAACCTAAGTGTAATACACAATTAATCACCCAATTAACATTTCTAAAACATCAATTAGCCTAATTAATCATGCACTTTAAACATAAATAGTGTCCAACACTATTTAATCAAAATCAAACCTATTTCATGCTTTATACTTCTCGGCAATTAGGGGTTTTCAATCCGATTCGGTTTCAATCCAATTGAATCCACAATCATCATTTCCCAAATCATTTCAACTCAATGAATCAATCAAAAAACAAAAAACACCATGAATTTTTATCACTTGAGATTCGGCCAAGCCTTAAGAATTTGGGGAAATTTGTCCAATTCAAAATTCAATCCAATTAACCTCAAATCAACATTACCCAATGTTTTAGTCATCCAATTATCAAAAAAAAAATTACCAACACAATTAGGGTTCCTCCATTTTCGGCCAAGCCTCCATAATTGGGGGGGGAAAATTGTTCTAAACCAATTTTCTTGAAGTTGATCATGCACAACTTCAATTCAACCTCATTCAAGCATACTCAATCAAACAATTCAACCAAATCATGCTCAAATTGATTTTGCCCAATTTTAAACCCTAAAAATTGCATGCTTGATATAAGCTCAAGATACCATTGTTGGTTCTAATTAGTTCCCAAGAATGAAATCAAGCAAGAAAAACGCATGTGAATACACAAAGGAGAATGGCGGAAACATACTCACAATGATCGGTTTGGATGCTATGAAGAACACAAGCATTTTCAGCCCTCATTGAAGCTCGGCAGTGGCTTCCCCTTGCAGTGGACTGCTCGGTTTCACTGGTTTTGCTCTCCAAGATTTTCGGCCATGGATGACCTCCATTGAAGCTCCAAGCTTCAAGCTTCAAAAACGATTCCATGCTCACGAAAATGCTACCCTATCACCTTAGGATGACTCAAGTGTGTGCTAGCACTTTGTCTTCTTCCTTGCTTCTCACGGCCAAGCCAAGATCTGGAGGAAGAAGAAGAAGAAACGGCTCAAAGCCGAGAAAGAAGATGAGGGAAAGAGAAGGTTTCCTTGAAACCGTATGTCAAGAGAGAGAGAGAATAAAAAATGTATTTGGTTTTATATTTCCCAAATAAATTAACCATTTACAACTTTTAATTTCAAAAAACAAAAGTCAAAAAGCAAAAAGCAATTAAATCTTTTAAACTTCCACATCAATCACTCAATCAATCAATCAAATTGTCACATCACTCAAAGTGACATGTGATTTGACGCTTGATGTGACTAATGATTTGACGTTTGATGTGACTTGCATGTCGCACTCGAATTCGAAATGAGAATGCGCTCGCAAACACACTCGGGCTCGGATTCGCTAATTCCAAATTAACGAATTTTCCGTTGCGACGTAATTAAATGATTATGCCTAGCGAAATCACTTTTCACGTCACTAACGAATTAATAATAAAATTAACTCGTTCGCCCGAATTAAAATCCAATTTCAATTCCGCGTCGAAATCCAATTTCGCATAATATATCGAATATATTATTTTATCGATTAATTTCTCTCCCTTTAATTAATATTTTATCCCAGATAAAATATCTCCTCAATTAATCCCAGATTAATTTTCTCTCTCTTCTAATTAATCCCAGATTAATTAAAGTGCGAGTCATACGTCATCGGTGAATCTTCGGGAAGCGACCCATGAGATCCCCAGATATGTTGGCAGTAAATACGGTCGTCGGACTATCCGAACACGTAAGTACCTAGTACTACGTTTATACCGATTTACAAGAAAAGGTTGGCTTCTAGCAAAGCGCCATGCCTACCCAATTCTCCAGAAATATCCTTATAGGAATAAGCGATCTATATCAAGCGTAGTATACCGTAGTATTGTGTATGTCGATCCAGTATCTTATGTCCACATGCTAGGCCTGGGCTGGAATTGTGTCTGCCTCGTATGAAGCACATATCAGATGTCTGGCAACTAGTCTCTATAATCGGATATACATGACCTAGTCATAATATCCTGATAGCTCGAGCATTTAAGAGAACGAGTTCCGTATCCTATGTGACCATCATCTCCATATGACTGGAGTGATACTTCCGTCTTAACATCACACCCAATACACTACGATTCTCAATATACTCAGCATTGGCGTACACAGAACCTGTTAAAGTCCTGGACGACCGCAACCAAAGTATATTGATTGTCGCAAGTATTAGCGTTGCAAGTCTCAGGTTAAGACCAATACACCTACCCTGATTTCGGACTTCCATAGATACATAGTCATACTACCAATGGAATTCCGATGGGGGTCTTATCGAGAGCGAAGCTGTTTCCCGTACCATCGGTGAAACACAACCTTCTATTACACTTGCATGAGTATCATATACCCAAATATATGACAAATATGTCGTTGTGCCCTCACAACGAGCACACGTGTAATACTAGTCTTTTACGCATTCATCGATGTCCAATCTCGATAATGCTCTGACTAGGGATGTTTAATGATTTATCCTACGTGGACTGATACTGTCTCATATCATTCTCCTTCCAGGAAAAAATCATAGGGACCTCCTATCATTTATATATCTTGGTGATCTAATCACAAATGATAAGAGTGCAATCTCATTTGTCACATAGTTAATTTGTACAACAACATCTTGATCTGTACAAATAGTGACGCTATGTGCCATAATTGTTCAACAGGCCCTCGGAGAAGGACTAGATCAAAATGATCATCAAATGCACCAAGCCCTCTATTTATGGCAAGCTGAGGAGGATGACTTCAATGATTGCTGATTTTCGACAGTTGAGGGAAACTGTCATGGACATTGAACAGGAAGAAGCTGAGAACCGGAAGTTTTATGGCCAGAATAAGAAGACTTTTGGGGGACCTTCTGAGACCAAGCCCACTACTGCTGAGGTCACTGCCATCAGAAACATGTGACTCTCCAACCTTGGTAGACCTTTGTCAAAGGTGTTTGAAAAGTTGAAGATGCAAGGACTTATAAAACCTTTAGAACCTAGACCAATCCCTAACCATGTGCCGCACTACCTCGACATGAAATTATACTGTTACTTCCATCAACAAAAGAGTCACAAAACTGACAACTGCCCCCGCCTCAGGCATGAAATCCAAGACCTCATAGATTCCCATAAAATACCCGACCCAGAAAAAGAATAACCCAACACACACAGAAACTCTCTACCAAACTACCATTTCGTTCCACCACCCACCTACATGATCAACTCCGGCTTACCCGAAAGCTTCGTCCTCCAAGCTCTCAACCACCCAGCTTCCTTCATGGGGATAGGGGATGACAATGGTGAAGAACCATAGGCCGAGTAAGAAGGCAATGCTGCTAATGATGAGACTATTCTTTCTAGTTTATTTGATTACAATCTTGCATTTTTAATAGAGACATTGATTTTGTCTACTTGTTCGAACCTTTTTCTTAAAAATAATAAAGACGTTCATTTCACTTACTTGCATGAGTCTCTACCTTTCAAGAAGAACAAGATAAGCATTCAGGAGTTGGCTTCTCAATACGTGAATTTGAAGGGAGAACTATACAAAAGACAAGCGAATGGCATTCAGTTGAAGCGTTTAAGAAAAGAATAAGTTTGAAAGGCAATAGAAGCAGTACTGCCGGTGGAAGTTGAGATACAGTCCATGCGGGTATTAGAAGAAGTAGAGCTACTTGAACAAGAGTGGGTCTCGTAGAGATTTGAACAGTTAGCATTGATGGATAAAAAGAGAATGAAGTCTTTGCATCACATGCAGATATACCAGAAGGGATTGAAGCTGTATTTTGCTTGAAAAATAGAAGACCAAACAGTCACTCAAGGAATCAGCATAAGACCTAACCCATTGGAATAGGGAATTCATTCATACATGCATACACGTAACGTATTTGCATTCTTTTTTGTGTTTGTTCTGTGTTGTAATCACAGGTTTTAAAGAATAAGAAAAGAAAACGGCAAAGACAAGCCAACCAGAAGCAACAACGGTACAGTGTTATCAGTTTCAGGAATGAATCAGTATCAGTTTCGGGAAGGAATCTCAGGGTTGCGGCCCACACCAGTGTTAGTTTCGGGAAAGAATCCCAGGGGGCGAAGCCCACATTATCAGCAGTTGAAAGGAAGATTTCCGTGGAGTGAGTGAGTGAAAACAAAAGTCCTTGATGGTTAGCCATATGTCCGGTGATGACATTATTTGCTGTAGGGAGAAACCTTAGAAACAATAAGTGTGAGATATGATCTCATCCGGTATTCTGAGTGGTTGATCTCGGCTGGACTCGCAAGCACTTGATTATGGGATGTTAGCAGTAGAGGCCTGAGTAGTCGGCGAGATGACTAGTTGAAGAGATTGTGGGTCAGTGAATTACCGTTTACCTAGAGGTCTATCCTGGTTTACTTATGTTACGATATATGATATGGTTGGAAACAAAGAAAAAGTCTCTGAAAAGAAAAAGAAAAAATAGACCATCTATAACCGATAAGCGTGAAGCTACCCATGGGCGAGTATTAGGACCACCATGAGGAGAAATGCTACCTTAAAGGGTAGGTGTGTCGAAAAAACAAAGTTTAAAAAAATGAAAAGAAAGAGACAAAAAAAAGAAGAAAACCATATCATGTTAAGTACGAAGAAGTAATCACAGAGTATGATCAAGACATCTAGGTTGGTTAGACCCACTGATCCAATTCTCCGAGACAAAATCATCGAGTTGGCTTACTTAAGGAGTAAGCTGCGAAAGAGCCTTGGCACACACACACTAGGAGTCTAGTTCAAATCACTCATTCAGACGATTGGATTTGAGTTATATTAAGTACTTTGAAGGTTCTATGGTTTCGACACAAAGCATTCGTTGAGGACGAAAATATGCTTAGCCATCAGGATTATCTCGTGAGAAGAAATACAGTGTATTGATATGCAACATCACATCAGGAAATCTACCTTGATCTAATGAAAATAGCAAAGGACAGAAAGATGAATCGAGACTGGGGGTGACCAGTCTACCTTTTCTCATACAGAACGGTTCGGGAATGAACCATCATATCGTCAAAGTTTTGGAATGAATCCGGGAATGAATCCCAGGGTCGAGGCTCGTATCGTCAGAGTTTTGGAATGAATCCGGGAATGAATCCCAGGGTCGAGGGCCACATCGTCAGAGTTTTAGAATGAATCTGGGAATGAATCCTATGGTCGAGGCCCACATCGTCAGAATTTTGGAATGAATCCCAGGGTTGAGGCCCATATCGTCAGAGTTTTGGAATGAATCCTAGGGTCGAGGCCCACATCGTCAGAATTTTGGAATGAATCCCAATGTCGAGGCCCACATCGTCAGAGTTTTGGAATGAATCCTAGGGTCGAGACCCACATCGTCAGAATTTTGGAATGAATCCGGGAATGAATCTCCGAGTCGAGACCCGCATCGTCAGAGTTTTGGAATAAATCCGGGAATGAATCCCAGGGTCGAGGACCACACTATCGTCAATTTCGGGAATGAATCACAGGGTTGAGGCCCACATCACCAACAGTTTTCGAGAATGAATCCCAGATGGGGCGAAGCCCGTATTATCAGTAGTTTTCGGGAATGAATCCCAGGGGGGCGAAGCCCACATTATCAGCAGTTTTGGGAATGAAGCCCAGGGAATAAAGCCCACAGTCAACGCAGCTCGGGGAATAAAACCCACATTTAACATAGTTCGAGAATGAACAAGCCGGGAATGGCACTCCGAGAATAGAGCAAGGTTCGGGAATGAACAAGCCGGGAATGGTACTCCTAGAATGGAGCAAGATTCGGGAATGAACAAGTCAGGAATGTCACTCTGAGAATGGAGCACGGTTCGGGAATTGACCACCTCACAGTAACGGTTCGGGAATGGACCACCTCATATTCAACACAGTTTGGGAATAAAGTCCAAGGTCGAGGCCCACACATCAGTTGTAGTTTTGGGATGCGTCCCATGATCGAGGCCCACTGCATCATTAACACAGTTCGAAGCAACAGGCAAGTCAGGTGGCAGGTGGCGAGCCAGGTAAGTAAAAATGCATTGCATAAACTTTGAATGGACTGTCATTATCACACACTGCACAAGTCCCATCAAAGTGGGGGCGACTGTAGGCACTGTATTTTTGCATATAAGTCCCGATGATGAGCCTCGTACGGAGGCACTACCTTTTAAGTCGCGGGAAACGGACGTCGGAAGGAAAGAGTCAGGAATTGACACATTTGGTGGATTTAATTCATTTTCTTAGCTTCGGGTTGCTCGTTAGACCTCTGTTTCAAAATTATCTTTGGCCCAAAACCCCCGCAAGTCACATTACCCTTGGCACAAAACCCCCGCAACCCACACTAAGCCCACCAAAACACCAAATCCAAGCCCAATAGCCCACAAAACCCAACCAAATCGCACACCAAGACCACCAAGAGACTACCCCACGCCCTTTACACAAAATTACCCCTCCACCAACTATTCAAAAACAATTACCCCTCCACCAAGCATACCTCACGCCCTAAACAAAAAAATTCACCTTATCCCCCATTTTCAACAAAGCCACCTCCCAATTAATGGCCTCCCCCCTCCAAGTCAAAAGAAACAACACATCTGACCGGCGTAAACACACACGTATAACGCAAGCGCACGTATCGTTCAAGTAGTATAAAAATATCGATCCCACGAGAACTTAATATCTAAACTATTAATTTTATGAGGTCAAATGATTACTAATATCTAACAAGTTGATTGATTGATTTGAAATGGTGACGATTCTAAATTTAAAAGCAAGTAAATAAAATAGTCGAAAATAGGTTTTAAGAAAATTCAATATTAAAAACTATCTAGGGTTGTGATTTCTTCCAATATCATTTTAAAGATGAAGTGGTTATCTTAAAGTTGGGTAATATATTGATTTATTAACCTGGAACACTAAATTATGTGTGAGCCTCTGTCGATGGTCAGACACAAATACCCAGTTTAACCCAATTGAACCATATGTCTATGTCAACCAAATTATCTAGATTCATTAAGTTTAAGTTCCAATTATGGCTACCCCCGCCCGACAGGTATATTCCTATCCTGTAAGGAAATCTATTAAGGGTTATCTATCCTCAAGGAAGATCGTGGGCTATTGAGTCTAAGGCTTGAAACCTAAAATCCCTATGTCTAGTTCATTTTAGATTTACCAGATCAATTTTATTAATGGCCAATTAATGAAAAAGCATTAAGATTAAGACTCAATAAATAAATCTTTATATTACCTAAACTATAATCTAACCCTTATAAAACGGTGATATTGGATTTCATCACAACCCCAAATAACTAATTTAGTTACAACACATAACTAGGGCTAGTAAAAACTTGAAAATAAAAGACATAAAGTAAAAATGCGGTAAAGTAAATACTGAAAAGTAAATTACAATAAAATAAAATGCTAAGGTAAAAGGAATTACTTTTACTACTACTAATTTAGATATCTCCTATAATATAATATATAAACTTGTGATAACATTACCAACCAGCCATATAGGCGGTAACCTGATTAAGTCAAATTAAGTCCAACCGGCCATTAAGGCGGTAAAAAGATTTGTCCATGAACCTGCCATATAGGCGGTAAGAAAGTTTAATTACCAACTGACCAATCTGGCGGTATCCTTGATTAGTCAGGTTAAAACCAGATTAAAATGAATTACCAACCGACCAATATAGCGGTATCCTTTTTAAGTCAATATTTTAAATAGTGAATATATTATATTTAAGGGAGATTAATCTAAATAGCAATAGTAAAAGAATTACCTTTCACCCTAGCTGGGGAAGTTACCTCCTCATTACTGAAAAGTAAAAACTGAAAAATTAAAGAAAGAAAAGTATTGTGCGTAAAAGTAAATTGCGGAAAGTAAAAACTGAAAAGTAAAGAAAAGGAAGTGCGAAACTGAAAATTAATTACTGAAAACTAAAAATAAACAAACTAGATACAATCTTCTTATTTATTCATTAAGAATTTCAAAGAAGAAAGTATGAATTTTACAAATGAAATGGCTTGGTATTTATAGGCAAAATTTTGCCACCATCAAATCATCCATCAAATTCTCCACCAAATCCATTATTAATTTCTCCACTAATTACTCCACCAAATCCATAATTGCTCCACTAATTGCTTATCTTGTTTGGTGTTGATTGATAATTTTTATTAATTATTAATTAATTAATATTTTGCTTTGAAAATGATTGATAATGACTTTTAATAATTACACTCCACACACTTCTGGATGGTTCATCAATTTTGGTCATGAAATCATCATAATTCGAATTTCTCTTTCAAAGTTGTAGAACTTTGAGTCTTCTTTAATTTGGCACTTGAATCAGCTCAATCCGATATCTGAGTAACAAGTTATGCCCAAAATACGACAGATGCACAAAACTGGAATTTCCAAAACTGCACTTCGTCAAAACGCCCTTTCAAGTTTCCAATCTCCAAAATTAAAATATCAAGTCCAATAATTGCCTTTATTTGACCCATATTTCATCCTAAATGATTTCATTAAGACCCGATATTATTTTATCTGCAAAATAAACTAAAATATATCAAAACGTTCATGATATGCATTCTAAATACATAATAAAGTGCGTATAATAAAATAATAATGATATGCGGATGGATACTTTACACAATTGATCTTAGATCAAATCTCTCCATTTCTCTCTCCCGCTAGCACAAATATTTCTTCTACCCGTTACACTACACTTCTAAAGAAACCTCATTTACATTGAGGGGAATAGGTGAGAAGAGAATACAAAGAATAAGGAGGTAATAAGGCTGGACACGCAGGTCCAATTAATAAATTCCAAATTTATTACAATTTCTAAAATTGCCCCACCCATCTAATATCCATCCGATATACATTATTCATGCATCGCAACCATGTATTCACACAAGCATGTTATCAATCAATCTAATCAAATTAATTAATCTGATAATTAGTGATCATCCAATGTTCAAACAACGATTTGATTTTGCTCTCGAGTCAAACTCGTTTTTGCGAATAAGTACTCAAAGTACGAATTCTCGAATTAAATTAAATTACATCATTAAATCCAATTTAATATGCATTGAATTCTAATTCACTATTTAATTCCAAATTAAATATCACACTTTATTTACGAACCTTTACGACTTAAATTCCAAATTTAATCGTTACGGGTCTCAAAGCCCGTTTAACGTCCAACGTTAATTTAATTAAAGTCCAATAGGCTTTTAATTAATTTCTTAAGGCGTGGACTTTTGGTCAACTCGGGTCAAACTGAATAACCAAAATCCAATCTGGGAGTTACCCCATAAGCCTATAAATCAATCTTGGCCCATTAGGCCCAATTAAACTTTAAAGGTCCTTTAAGTCGTATTTGGGCTTTATGGAAGCGGTTTTGGGCCCAATTGGATCCAATCCAATTTGCCTTAACCCAACTTTGTACAACAAAGCCCAATAAGCCCATTTACAACATTTCAAACCCAATTAACTAAATTACTAAAATCCAATTTTACAATTTAATTAATCAAAGTGCATTAACATAATTAATCACCCAAATCATTATTTCCAAAACACAAATTAGGCTAATTAATCATGCTCATCTACATCAATTAGTGTCCAACACAAATTAACAAAAAATCAAACCCAATCATGCTCATAATGTCTCGGCAATATAGGAGTAATTTTTGTCCGATTCGGTTTCAATCTAATTAAACCCACAATCGACATTAAATCATATTCCCGAATGATTTCCAACACATCCAATTGTCAAAAATCAAAAATCCCAAGACATTTTAGGGCAATAAAATTTCGGCCATGACCAAAATATTGGGGAAATTTGTTCCAAACATTATATCAACAAAATGATCCAATCAATCCTCAATTCAAACACATTTAAGCATACTAATTCATCCAATTTCATTAATCATGCTCAAAATCAAGTTTGCCCAATTTTAAGCCCTAAATAATTTTCATGCTTTTAACCAAGCTCTTGATACCATTGTTGGAGATTCTAAGGTCCCAAGGATCATAAATCAAGCATGAACATGTGTGAATAAAAATCGAGGAAGTCACGGAATACTTACATCGATCGGTTGAGCGACGCGGGAGGCAACAAAAATGTTTCTACTTTCTCTTGGACTGCTCGGCAGTTCACTGCCAGTGCTCACTGGTTTCGGGCTTTTGGATTCCTTCGTCAAGCTCCAAACTTCGTCGAATGGTTCCCGGCTCATGGGTGGACTTCCCTATCACCTTCGCATGTCTCTCGGAGTGCTAGCTCTCTTGAAATTTGCCACAAATCTCAAGCACGTGTGCTTCCCTTTCACGGTTTGGTGAACCAGAAACCAGAAATTGTACAGCCCTTTTGGGCGTGAGAAAATGAGAGAGAGAAAATAGAAGATAGATAATGAAAAATGTGTAATCCATTTTTTTTTCAAAAAATAAAATAAACATATATCATTTCTTTTCCAAAAAGTCAAACATTAAATGCTTTCCATCAATTCACTTCAATCCATCAATCAATCAAGTTGTCAAGTCACATCACTCAAAGTGACAAGTGATTTGACGCTTGATGCGACTAATGATTTGACGCTTGATTTGACTTGCGTGCCGCACTCGAATTCGAAATGCGAATGCGCTCGCAAACAATCCCGGGCTCGGGTTCGCTAATTCTAAATTAACGAATTTTCCGTTGCGTCGTAATTAAATGATTATGCCTAGCGAAATCACTATTCACGTCGCTAACGAATTAATTCGAAATTAATTCGTTCGCCCGAATTAAAATCTAATTTTAATTCCGCGTCGAAATTCAATTTCGTTTAATATATCGAATATATTAATTAATCGATTAATTCCAAATTAATCGTTATCTCTCTTTTATTGATATTTTATCCCAGATAAAATATCTCTGCAATTAATCCCAGATTAATTTTCTCTCTCATCTTATTAATCCCAGATTAATTAAAGTGCGAGTCATACGTCATCGATGAATCTTTGGGAAGCGACCCATGAGATCCTCGGATATGTTGGCAGTAAATTCGGTCGTCGGACTATCCGAACACGTAAGTACCTCGTACTACGTTTATACCGAATTACAAGACAAGGTTGGCCTCTAGCAAAGCGCCATGCCTACCCAATTCTCCGGAAATATCCTTACAGGAATAAAGGATCTGTATCAGGCGTAGTATACGTAGTATTGCGTATTTCATCCAGTAGCGGATGATCACATGCAATGCCTGGGGCTGGTACAGTGTCTGCCCCGTACGAAGCATATATCGGATGACAAGCAACTAGTCTCTTTAATATCGGATAATCATGACCAAGTCATATTATCCCAATGGTTGCAACCTTATATAGAGAACCAGTTCTGTATCCCTGTGCGATCATCAACTCCATATGACTGGAGTGACACTTCCGTCTTGACATCACACCCAACACACTACGATTCTCAATATACCCAGCATCGGCGTACACAGAACCTGTTAAAGCTCTGGACGACCTCAACCAAAGTATATTGATTGTCGCAAGTATTAGCGGTGCAAGTCTCAGGTTAAGACCAAATACACCTACCCTGATTTCGGACTTCCATAGATACATAGTCATACTACCAATGGAATTCCGAGGGGGGTCTTATCCAGAGCGAAGCTGTTTCCCGTACCATCGGTGAAACACAACCTTCTATTACACTTGCATGAGTATCATATACCCAAATATATGACAAATATGTCGTTGTACCCTCACAACGCGCACAAGTGTAATACTAGTCTTTTACGCATTCATCGATGTCCAATCTCGATAATGCTCTGACTATGGATGTTTAATGATTTATCCTACGTGGACTGTTACTGTCTCATATCATTCTCCATCCAGGAACAAATCATAGGGACCTCCTATCATTTATATGTCAAGGTGATCTAATCACAAATGATAAGAGTGCAATCTCCTTTGTCACATAGCTAATTTGTACAACAACACCGTGATTTGTACAAATAGTGACGCTATGGGTCATAATTGTCCAACACATTCCAGCTCACTCACGTCCAAGCACCCTTAAGCTCCTCTCCATTGCCTCAACAAATAACCAGTGAATTGCCCTTAATTTCATGCCTAAAACACTGCCCAGGGAAAGCCCTCATTCACGTCCCCAAGCTACACGAAATAGCCTCCATTCACACCATATTCATCGTACAAAATCAACCAAGCAGCCTTGAATAATCCCACATCGATTGTGAATATGGTGTGCTTCCATGGGATGCTTCAACCATGCACACGTGACATAATAGCCACATGAGGCCAAGCTTCCATATCAACCAACCTTCACCTCAACGAACATGTAACAAGTCAGCCCAAACAAAAATACACAACCCACTTAACATAGACACCTTGCACGTCCCCTCAGCCAACAAAACACACTAACAAGCCAGACCTACATCCCACATCGCTAAGGAAGGTCAGCCCTTCACTCACGCCACTCTCGTCACGCCATTTACAAACAAAGAAAACCACTTAAGGCCTAACAAATAACGTCTGAAGAAGCACGCCCCCCACTCAGCCCCTCATCACGCATGAATAAAGAGCCAAAAAAACATGCACATGTGAAACCCCCACTCTCTCTCGCATCATCACTCATCTCACACAAGCAGCCTCACAAACTCCATACACAAGTGAGCAGCCCCCTTCAACACACTCAAATCAGCGCCCACTAGCCATTCAGACTCAAAGAACCCACACCACACTTCACTATCTGCACGCAAGCCCTCTCCCACCGAACTACACGTTGAACGTGCATGAAGCCCTCACGTTCACAAGCCAACACATAAATTAAGCACTCATACACCCGACACCGACTCACTAGCAAACAGCCACACATCCCTCAACTCAACCCTCATACAGCCAACACGTCCATAACTTTCATGTTCAACACACGTAAAAGACCCCACTCGGCAGCCTCCATTCAATCCAACACAGCAGCCACACCTCAGCAGACCTCACGAACGCACAGATCAACTAACAAAATCCCACATCGACCATGAACCACCCCCCTCTTCTCACCTAACCGACACAGCCAGAAACCCCAGACACATGCATGCCACTCATGCACATAACACACACTGACCCACATAAATAAATCCTCTTAGCCGACTAAATTACCTTCAACCTCACGCCACTCAACATGCCCCTCTCCACGTAAAACACATGCATGCAGACCTCATAACCAATGCATCCAATAAAGCACGTTCATCACCCCTCACAGCCACTTGAGACACGTCCCCGTAAGCAGTCCCCTTGACCGAAGCAAAATGGCCCCAAAAACACCCCCAAAATAGTATGCAAATCACCCAAAACCAGTCCCAAAAATCACCACATGCAGTCCCGAAAATTAGCTCCCATAACTGTGAACAAAACTGCAATGAAAATAGAGAAAACAGCAAGCCCTATAACACCAAAAATAGCCTTCAAACAGCAGCCTTGTAGCACCAAAAATAACCCCCGAACAGCAACCCTATAACACCAAAAATAGACTTCAAACAGCAGCCATGTAGCATCAAGAATAACCCCCGAACAGCATCCATATAGCACAGAAAATGGCCTAAACATAGTGAACTAAAACAGAGAAAACAACGAGTGAAAATAGCGGAAACAACGACCGAGAAAATAGCGGAAATAGCGAACGAGTGAAAACAGCGGAAACAGCAAACCGGTGAAAATAGCAGAAACGATAACCCTTCCGGTGACGTCCCAACGCACTCCCGAGAAACGACTTAAAAGGTAAGACCTGAGGGCACCCTTTATTATATTTTATTTTGTTGTCCCGGACGCGGCATGCTTGGTTGACATGGAATACGTCCAACCGGGTATGCGAGGTCCTACATTGAGAATGGCCAAATTCCTTGGTCACATGTTTATTCCGCATGTATTAATTTAACGTATTCATGAGTTGTGTGTTTACCGCTTTCCCGACTTATTTTTAAAGCATGCAAACTTAGATTTAGGCCGTATATGAATTTAGATGTATATTATTTTTGCAAATGTATGTTGCGTAGACTTGGTTAAAATTTCACAAATCCGTTCATTACAAAGTGACATAAGTAAGGGACCATTCCGAACCCAACGGTTTAAGGTCTTCCCTTGCGAGGGGTGAGTGCGGTCTTAAATCATTTTCCCGGTTCACACCGGGTGGCGACTCCATTTTATTCTCCGGTTTAGTCCCTCGCGGGCTATTCCTCACTCCCGACCGGGCCGCGAGCCTGGAACAGCGTCGCTGATTTCTGTGTTCTACACTATAGAGGCTAGCCTTACGATGTTCACATCGCCTCAATAACATCTACTCACATCCGTAGACATTCCACTTGCCTAACCTAGGGATCTGATACCAATTGTCACGGGCCGACTTTTTCCTTAACGGAAAAAGGGCTCGTGCGGTAGTTACCAAGGGACACGTCCCGGGTAAGTCAGCCTACCTCCAGCCTCTACCTCCAAATTCTCATTTTTGGGAGGCTACAGACCCATAATATATTGATTTAAGAAAGCTCACAAGCTATCTCAAAGTATACACATGTGGGCCCGTACGACACCAGGACTCGGCACTCGAATAACACAACTAGATATAAAATATGGCATTTTCCCGCCAACTCAGTCTCGACAATATACCATTGTCCACGCGTTGTCTAAGGGCGAGAGGGTTCATTGTTAAAGCCCCAAGACCACCAAAGCCCCCTTGGCCACCCCAAGGTTCACCAAGGCTTCCCCCTAAAGAGGTTTAGAGACAATGCACATGTTTCACCAGTATACACATCTGGCACTTGAGTTTTCACACCCCACTCTAAAATCTATATTAAGAGGAGTTTCCGGGAACTCTTTCAGTGATTCAATAAGTCATAATATAAGTGACTTTGGGTTAAACTCTCGTCCCTAAAAGAGCCCGTCTTGATGGTTTTCCACAACGCCCCACTTTTGCGGCAAAATGCACAAAAGTGGGCACACTGTCAAAATCTCCCGACAAATCTCGAAATCTAACTCTGGGGCTGAAATTTTCCCAGTACAAGTGACCATAAGATTCACTATGAACTTGGTCCAACTCGATCCGGCTCCCCGGAATGTTAGCTCCTTCACAATGCCCCAAACTAGGCCAACGTCTAGCTACAAGCTAGCATATCTCTAGTTCTCCCGACAAACTTCCGAACGAGACCTCACGGGCGAAATATCCCCAGTACATAGGCCCATGAGAGATATTTAGGACCTGAAATGAGCTCAATCCGGCACTCCGAAACATATGGTCCTTCACAATGCACCAAAACTACGATAGAGCCTAGCGGCAAACTAGCGTATCTCTAAATCTCCCAAAAAACTTCAGAACGGGACCTCAAGGGCGAAATATCTCTAGTACATATGCCCATGAGTGTTACTTAGGACTTGGAGCTAGCTCAATCCGGCATTCCGGAACATAAGCTCCTTCACAACTCCACAATACTACGCTAGCGGCTAGCGAGCGTGTTTCTAATTCTACAGGCAAACTTTCGAATAAGACTTCACAGATGAAATGTATCCAGTACAAGGTCCCATGAGAGATATATTTGACCATGAATGAGCTAGATGCGGTGTCCCAAAACATTAGCTCCTTTATAACGTGACTGAACATCCTAGCCTTAAGCTAAGACCGTGACACTGAGCACGTTGTTTGTATATGTATTAAATAGATGTTCTAATTGCTTATGATGTTTTGAGCACAGAGCCCTAATGCTGATAGATGATGTGGGCACGGAGCCCTTAGGATATGATTTTGGTGAGTTTTGTGTGGACCTGAGGTCTTTTTATTTATCCTGCCTCTGGCGGGGTGTTACATGCACACATATGCACAAGTTCAAAAACACTTTCTTTTATTTTTTATTTTATATATAAAAGTTCTTAAGCAAGTATTTAAGTAGTGTTGACTTGTATTCTTAAATTGGTTGATTGTATATTGGAGTAAATTTGATTCAATCCTCATCAACACAAAGTAAGGACAAATATTACTGTAAAAAAGTGTTACACATGCTTTCAAACTAGACTTCACTATAGAATCTATATCAACAATTGTGAATTAGACGGATTCTACCATTTAATTATAATCTAAAGATAATCCCAAGTGAAATTCAAATCCCGTATCTTTTTTTCCACTCAATAAATTTAACTAATTGAACTAACTAACACCCACTATCTAAAAACTTGCCCATTCACGTTACTATTATTAATTAGAGAAATTAAATTGGAAAAGTAACAAATTTAGTTTAAACAGTGTATGTTCTTAGAATATGACAGCATGTGATTTAATCTTTTGTTTCCACTGCCCATTTTTTCTGTTTTCTTTTCTTTTCACATTTCCTCTCAAAAGGTGAAGTCACCGCTCACAAACAATTTATAACTTTTCTTGTTTTCGGAAATGGTCCAATTAATTAATATTGCTCCAGAAGTGAGTTTATCGCTTTCATATCAGCCCTTGCCATTCAAATTTCACCAATAATAATATTACGACTGTCGAATAATGATTGTAACAAATTAATAGAACTTATATATATATTCATCAAATGGCTTTATAATATATATATATATATATATATATATATATATATATATATATATATATATATTATCAAAAATTTCATACGATTATTTCTAGTATGGAATAAGTCAATCATCCATTTTGGTATCTTATTGAATAAAAATTGTGATATTATTCCTCCATTGATTAAGATTTTAATTTTTGGGAAGTATTATGATCATCTAATAAGAAGGGTATCAAATTTTTCAAATGAACAATTTGAAGACCTATTAACTCTAACAACTGATTTTTTGGTGTGGATATATTTTTGGGAAGTATTATGATCATCCAATAAGAAGGGTTTCAATTTTTTCAAATGAACGATTTGAAGAATTATTGATTCTAACAACTGATTTTTGTGTGTGTGTTTATCTATATTATAAAGCACAATAGTGTGTGTCATTTAGTGGGTGAAAGAGAAGAAAACCAATGGTTAGAATTAAGAGAGATAATGTATCCGAAAGCCTATGTTTATATGGTTTAATTGGCGGCTCAGATCCTTTTATTATAATCTAATGGAAAATATAGAATCATTTCATTATAAAATCTCTCTCAAAATGGTAATTGTAGGTTATCAAACAAATTAAAGAACAAAATTCTTTCATTATAGAATCTCTCTGAAAATTACCAAATAAATCAAAGAACAGAATTCATTCATTATAAAATATCTTTGAAAATGGCAATGGTAGATCATGTGATAAATTTTGAATGCTCCTATCATATCTATAAAGATTAGAGAGAACAAGGCTTGAAGGCCGTTGAAAACATGGCCTAAAGGATGTGAAGATCATATTCGTTTGTTTGCTGTGAGAATAAGTACGTAGGCTAATAGATCGCGCCCCACTCAATCAGAAATCTATTAAAATATGTTATATAAATTAATGAAAAATTTAATTTGTTAAAGAGATAATTTTTATTTGCTCCGAACAGGAAACCTCCCTAATAAACATTTCATGTGTCACCAACATATCTGACATGCATATTTATTTTTGTATTGACATCGCCACCCAGCTGGCCATTGTAGTAACTTAACTATCCTTCAGCTATTACCCAGCCTAGTATCCCAAACATTTAACTCTCTTAACCATAGCTCACAGCACAGTCCGAAAACTTTTCAAACCAATATGACGAGCCCTGCACTCAAAAAACCTAAGCCTTGGAAATATATTTCAAAAAGCAATAGCTCAGTTGCCCGGCTGCCCGCATTCAATTCCATTTACTACCCACAACCAACCCCAATGCCCTTTTCTCCTTTATAAGGAGACTCCCCAACAATAGTTCCCATGTACAAAAAAAAAAAAAAAAACAATAAAAAAATAAACAGAGAGAGATGGCAAAGTGTGCTGTCACTATCATGTTGGTTCTTGCCCTAGTAGCGGTACACAGTAGTGCTAGAAATACCCCTAGTGATGATCAAGTGGTTCATAACACTGGAAAGAGTAATGCCCCCAATGGTCTTGATGATCAAAAGAACTTTGTCACATATGGTGGCGTTGGTGGCTTCTCAGGCATTGGTGCCAACGGGCTTCCATTTGGTGGAGTTGGAGGTATTGGTGGGGTTACCGGCCTCGGTGGTGCTGGTGGGATTGGAGGTATTGGTGGAGTTGGTGGCCTTGGGGGTACTACTGGGCTTGGTGGTGGCAGTGGGCTAGGTGGGCTTGGTGGGGCTAGTGGGCTGGGTGGGCTCGGTGGGCTCGGTGGAGTTGGCGGTGGCGTTGGTGGTGGCGTTGGTGGTGGTGCTGCTGGTGGAATTGTTCCTGGTACTGGAGTGCTGCCTTTCCCTTGAAATATGGATGGAACTTTGGCTTTTAAGGGTTTCATTTCATTACTTGCTTTTAGGGTTTTCAATTTATTGTTTCGAGTGTTGGGTGTGATAAAACTTTTAATTAGTTTCAATGTCTTGTGATCGTGTGATAGTTACTGGTACTTTGTTTTAAAATGCTTGCTTTTTGTTTTTAGCTTGGAGAGCTTCTGGTTTATTACGTTGTTATATGTTTCTCTACTTCAGTGGAAATTCGACGTAAATAATTTAGTTGTGTGTTTTATCTTCAGTTAAAGCAGAAAACAACATAAAGCTCTAAGATTATATATTAAGTTAACGAAGCTCATGTATTATGTGCTAATTACACTCTTAAATTTCAAAAAGGTTGAGTAGTTGGTCTATGAATCGTTACCCCAACCCTAAAACTATAAAATTTCTAAAATATAATACTTGTATTACGTCACCCATAATAAAATATTATGCATGTTAAAATATTAAATATTACTAATTATATTTAAAAATAAATAAATATGTCATACGTCGGTGATGCCATATTATATATATCTTTATTGTATTAAAAAATTAGTCTTAAAATTGTTGATAAAATATTGTCAGCATGGATGTAATGATAATTAATAGAAAAAATAACGTTTTGAAAATTATAGCTTCGTTGGTTAACTAGGTATCGAACATGTGTTTTATTAACATTGAAAAAACAACAAAGAAAAAACTGAAATTTTTATGAAATCATGAATCATCATTTCCAATCCCATTTTTTTTTTTATTAAATAAAAATAAATTGCAATAAATGCATGGCTCATGCAGAAACGGCTTGAAATAATTCTCAGCTTAACCTTAATCCCTCAAACATAGGAGTTGAACACAACTTAAACGTCTTAATGTTACATAAATTTCAAACTAGATAAATGAATATTTTAATAAGTAGCACACTTCTGAATGTTAGGTGGATGCTATGCTTTAAAAGAATTCATATTTGAGCCACATACAGTCGCATTCTATTATGCATGACTCTATGAGACCGAGGAAACCCTCAGTTTTTTTTTAAAATTTATTATAATATATATATATATATATATATATATATATATATAATCTGATATCTAATGGGACAACGGATACTTATATCTAATGGGACAACGGATACTTATATTAGTATAATTCAGAAATCTCAAATGTACTATAGAGGAGCTCTATTATCATACCGAATAAATATATATATACTCTCACTAATATTCGAAACAGAAACTACTCCTGATTTAGGAGAATAGAATCTCTTCAAACACGACTCAAACCTTACTTA